>JAIVFH010000118.1:0-97820 GCA_025765595.1 Obelidium mucronatum | reverse complement strand
GGGTTAGGGTCACTTGTTGTGGAAAATGTAAAAGATACAAAAAAAAATAAAAAGGTACCTGACAGCAACACAACAGTCTCTTAGTACTTTGGATTTATATAATAAATATGTTTGTTTCGTGGGCACCCCAGTCTTGCAATAAATCATTTGTCTTGCATCACCAACAGTAGTCCAGGGCCCACCTGCAGGGCCAGAGTTGTCCCGTTGAAAAGCTGGACATGGACTTTAGACTTGATGCAAGCAGCATGTCTCAAGACCTTTTTCCTGTTCGATGGTGGAGGAGGACTTTGGAAAATGTTGAAGTGTGTGTGAGTGTGTGTAAACAAACACCCAATCAAAACCAAAACATTCAGGTCACATACCATAGGAACAGAAATGCTGTGTCATGTTCTTGAAGCAACGGTTGCATTGCTGGCATCGACCTGTTCAGCTTTGTTGTTGTAAGCCTTGTTTTTGGAGACAAGGGGCAGGGTGTCTGGCAACAACCCCACTTGAATGGCCACAGACAGTCAAGAAGTGCCATGGTTTGCAATCCTTGATCATCTTGCAAGCAAGGAGTGTGGCGGTTGTCATCAAAGGGGCTGGCATCTGTTGGTGCGCATCAAATGTTAGTGAGTGCACAAGGCCTATAACAGAGAAAATCAAGGATCCAGTACTCACTTGGTTGGCCTTGGGCTTGCTATGGAGGCGCTGCATGCTTGTTGAAAGTGTTCCAATTTCAGGGGTGGGGTGATAGTCTTGCGTCACAGTTTTTTAGCTACTTTTTTGGCACATTTTCAAGACAACGGATTTTTGATGAAGGAGAAAATTTCTCCTTATTGTTCTCCACAAAGCCCATTGCTCCCGCTATGACTCTGATTAGAGACATGGCAGTAGTTAAACCTACATGCCCCTGTTTGGGGACACTTGGTAACATGAGGTGGGAACCAATGAGATTAAAAGCCAATCAAGTGAGAGAGAGAGTGAGAGAGAGAGAGAGAGAGAGAGAGAGAGAGAGACAGAGATAGAGAAAGGAGAGATTCATTCAAGAGAACAAATCATGGAAACATGAAAGTTTCAAACGTGTAGCCAATCAAGGGATTCACACCAAACCAAACAAAAGACAAAGACACCACCAGCCGTGAGAGTTCTCAACATACTGGTTGTCAATGCAGCGCGTGAGAGGACATCTGCATTGCCTGGAGTCCAAGGCTTCGGGGCCTGGCTTGGCAAAGGCGTAGGCAGGCTCAAAGAATACAGCCCCCTCCTCCCCCAGACAGACCAACACAACTCTGCTACCCTGTCTGCCTCATACCCACAAGGATGGACCAACAATGAATAGCAGAGCCAACAGTTTTGGTAAACACAGTAAAACAGCCTATTGTAAATTGGAAGATTTAATAACACCTTAGATTTAAAAACAAAACTAAAAAAAAATGGCTTTACCATGAATAAAATCTGGCCACAATACAGGAGCTTAGGGATCCAAAACTCCAGGACCAATCCAAAAAACTTAATAGAAGCCAAAAGAAGACACCACCAGCCACAATCATTCTTGATAAACTGGTTGCCCACGCAGTGTGTGAAAATCACAACACCTGCATTTGCTGGTGTCCTTGGCTTATATCGAGTGCCCATATATAGGAGAGAGGGAGATGGAAATGGAGGTGTGAGGAATAAATTCATTCAAAAGAACAAACTTTGGAAACAGAGTCAAAAACTCAGTTTCAGAGCGTAGGCAATCCAGGGATTATAGTCACAATATGGCCATAGAAGTCAGAGACACCACCAGCCAAACAAACTGGTTTGCATAGGCAGCGTGATAAATCGCAACAACTGCCAATGCTAGTGTCCCCAACTTCAAGGTCAGCGTGACAAGGGCGCTGGTGGACTCAAGAGTTACAATCCCCATCCCTCCCCAGGTTTACCAACGCGACTCCAGAATCTTGGTTGCTCACCAAAGAAACCAGATGGACAGTTTAGGTAAACAAGAGTCAAACAGCCTACTTGAAGGTGTTAATATTGCACAATATTCAATAAAAATTTAGTTATTTATACCTTGAATTAAAAAAGGCCTCAATGGTTCTGTGTGAGAATGTTGTGTTTGTGGTTTCAAATCCAGATGCACAATTCAACTATGAGAATGGTAGTGAAGCCATAATGGACCTTGGATTCCAGTCTTAATGAAAGCCTTGACAAAAGGACAGCGTTGTTGTTTGGTATTTTTCGCGTTTCTGATGCAGTTGTTGATTCATCATGAGTGTTGTAAACTGTCTAACTTAAAGTCAGCACTTTTGGAGATTGCCCCATCAAATAAAATAAAACCCTGCACTCTTTACCTTTAAAAGACTCGGTTTTAGGCTAATCAGAGCGCGTTTTCGCAATGGGTCTTTAGTTTTGAAGTCAGGTGCCAAGCAGCAGACTAGTGGTATAAACAAACATTAGTACTGGTGCTGGAGCAGGCCATTGTGCTTATAAAATTATGCCACATACCAAAGAGAGCAGAGGGTGCAGGTGGGTGGCTAGTACTGAGGCCTGTCAAACCAGGCTGTTTGTCAACAGTTGCCAGTGCAGAGCCCCAGGATCATAGGCTCCGAAACCACTTGGTTGGTTGAATCAGCCACATTGCAGGGAGCGGTCCAGTGCCAGCAGTGCTGGTGTTGATCTTGTGTTGGTGGTTGGTTGCTTGGTGTGGTCATTTTTGAGTTTTTTTTTGGTTGTCAATAAATCTCATGTGTGCTACACATGAGATTTATTAATGCGCAACATTGCTATTTCCCAATCACTTTTGAATGTGGTTACAATAAATATACATTATTCTTATTACATTAAATGGAGATTATTTCTCTTTCAATTCACAAATTGGGGCCCAATTGGAGGAGTTGTGGGCTGGTGTTGGTTTCCCCAACACACCAGAATCTCGCACGCTACCTATCGCAGTTTTGAGCGTGTTTTTGGTTAGTATATATTACTACTAGCTCATGTTTAAAATTGCAGCTCATTTGGTGCCCCCGCGGGTTGTTGGGGGTGAATAGTGTTGGTGACCAGGCATCTTCACATCTGTGGCTCAAGAACTACAAGCCGCCCCGCCATGCCCTTTCAACCATGGTTAGTAACTATATTAAACTGCTCCGCATATTAATTGCAAAGTGCAGCGCCAAAGGGCGCTCGCGATACTGACATTTACCCAACACACCAGAATCTCGCACGCTACCTATCGCAGTTTTGAGCGTGTTTTTGGTTAGTATATATTACTACTAGCTCATGTTTAAAATTGCAGCTCATTTGGTGCCCCCGCGGGTTGTTGGGGGTGAATAGTGTTGGTGACCAGGCATCTTCACATCTGTGGCTCAAGAACTACAAGCCGCCCCGCCATGCCCTTTCAACCATGGTTAGTAACTATATTAAACTGCTCCGCATATTAATTGCAAAGTGCAGCGCCAAAGGGCGCTCGCGATACTGACATTTACCCAACACACCAGAATCTCGCACGCTACCTATCGCAGTTTTGAGCGTGTTTTTGGTTAGTATATATTACTACTAGCTCATGTTTAAAATTGCAGCTCATTTGGTGCCCCCGCGGGTTGTTGGGGGTGAATAGTGTTGGTGACCAGGCATCTTCACATCTGTGGCTCAAGAACTACAAGCCGCCCCGCCATGCCCTTTCAACCATGGTTAGTAACTATATTAAACTGCTCCGCATATTAATTGCAAAGTGCAGCGCCAAAGGGCGCTCGCGATACTGACATTTACCCAACACACCAGAATCTCGCACGCTACCTATCGCAGTTTTGAGCGTGTTTTTGGTTAGTATATATTACTACTAGCTCATGTTTAAAATTGCAGCTCATTTGGTGCCCCCGCGGGTTGTTGGGGGTGAATAGTGTGGTTGTTTGGGGTGAATAGAAATAATATTTATTTTATTTTTCATAATCAAAATGGCAAGAACAAAGCAGAATGCTCGTAAATCCACTGGAGGAAAGGCGCCACGCAAGCAGCTTGGAACCCAAGCAAACAAGAAAGGTGCGCCAGCAGATGCAGCAGTCTTTGGAGAGCGGGGTGAAGCGATAAGACACATTGTTGAAACAAGCAGCAATCCCCACAGCATCCATCTCCAGGCTGCCAAAGACCTTCTCAACAGATTGCACACGCTCTTCAACCTACCGCAATCTGGCCTCCCCGACAACCTCCCATCTCTCCCCCCCTTCTCCATGAATGAGTTGCGCCAGAACGCCCCACTCCTACTTCTTGATCCAATCAAGACGGGCCTCCCTGTTTCCGAATTTAGATCAAGAATCCCTATTCGCTTACTGCCATACCTTATGGAGAAGTCCATTTGTTTCACAACCATGAAACAAATGAAACAATATGTGGATCTGCCAGACTATGGAGATGCAGCAGTGTACCCTAGTGCAGCTGTTGCCAGGGAAATGGAAGCTCTAGTGGAAACTCTTGGAGTGTGCGCTGTGCAGGTTGTTTATGACACAATGAAAAAGTAAGTTGTGGATTTTTTGTTGGTGGGGACTACAAGCTGTTAAAAAAAACTGTAGCCAGACAAAGACCATTCCAGCTCATTCCACCATTGTTGTTGTTGAAGCCACCTCCGTCATTCTTTTTCAACCACACTACACAGGGGATCTGTGGTCTTTGCCTGCTGTAAACTTGTTGAGCAAGTTGACGTCTCGTCGAATGCGAAGCTTGTACGTGGTCAATGGAACACAGACAACATCTGACGATTGTGCTTACCGCTGCATCGCATTCCTTTTGTTTTATTTGGGTCTTCCACCCAATGGTGGCTTGTCACGTTGCCAAGCTCGTCGCTTTGAAAGGGTCATTGTGAATGATATCCCTCCAGGCTTGAATATATGTCGCAAACTCAACATGAATGAAAGGGAGTTGGTAAAGGGATTGGGTGAGGAGTTTGAGGAGCTGGTTCATAGTGTTGGGTTGGAGCTTGATGAAATCAAGAAGGATGCGGTGCGGGTTATTGAGGACCCACCATATGATCCAAAGATGGATGATTGATGGGGAGGGGGAAGTGCTTACAGCTCTTTTTTTTTTGGTTACAGACTCAAGAATAAACTGTGAAGGAATCAACTGCAACAAAACCAACGGCCACTCCAGGAAGCCTGAAACTTTCAGGAATATCTAACTTGGTTTTTAATACAGCTTTGACATTCATTATGGGATTTTTCTTCCAGGCCGAGAGGGGCTTGTGTACACTGTGAAGGAATCAATTAAAACAAAATGCACAACTTTGAAAGTACTCTTTATTCTTACTTACTCTAAAAACTAATTTACCCATCCAACAAGCCCATCTCACTCACTGAACCAGAATCGGCAAATTTACTGGAATCCCACTCCGCCAGATAAAGATCAATGGGAGTGCCTTTGAAACCCCGGGGATTGTTCCACTCGGCAAGCACAGTGGGGGTTTCCTTCACTGCAGTAGAGTCACCAATTACTCTCATGTTATATTCCTCCCAACTCTCCAAAGGCATGTCCACAATGTCTTCCAAATTATCAGCAACTACAGAACAACTGTCACCACCAAACAAATCAACAAGTCTTGCAGCTCGCATATAACGGTGCAAGTAGTTAAAAACTTCACGGTCACTTTCAACAAACCCCAGCATAGTATGCCCTAGAAAAGAGCAGTTACTTTCAGGTAGAGGGGAAATTGATACAACTAACCCTCACGTAGCACGTTTCTTGCAAGTTGAACAAAGTGGACAGAATGGCGGAAACCTTTGATGTAGGCAGCTGCTGAGCTACTTTGGACCCGCCCATATGATGTAATTGTGCGATCATCATAAGGGTCGGCACACAGTTGGTCAAAAAACTTGTATTGCGGTTTACCTCCTTCTACATAGGTGGTCACGGTGCGTGGTTTTGATTCGGGGGGAAACAGTTGGCATTTGCAAAATAAGATGCCAACAGGCGACTTGCTTTGATACTGGGGCTTGACAGATTGTCTCTTGCACCAACAGTTGTCAGCCAACTTTGGGATGTCAGCCTCATTTCCCACTTCACAATGGGCAGCTAGACCTAGGAAGGAAACTTCGGAGCCGGGAATGTAAGTCCTTGCGCTCCACTGCTGTGGTGGTGAATCTGTAAGCAGGCGTGAATAATTTGCCTCAACATAGCGTAGGTCGTCCTCAACAAGAGGCATTCCACTGGCACTTTGGAGTATAGCTGCATCTCTTTCTCCAATTTTTTGAGATCTGATTATTGTAAAATCACTAATTAGAACAATCTGAAAGAAATCAAGCCAAAAAAACAAATTCACCTGCGACGGTATTCCTCCATGAATTTGTCTGTTTGATGAAACAGAGTCGTTTTTGTGGTGCTCCCAATGCTCATCAATGTTGAATAAACGCCCATGACCTGGGCATCAAAATGGTCCAGTTGCTGAAACGTGAGTTTGGGAATACTCATCAGCAGTGCTACTCCAGTGCTCTTGATATCAGATTCAACCAGTTGGATTCCAAAAAACTCTCTCATGCACTGGGTGTAGGCGTTTTGTCTATTCAACTTCATTTTCTTTAAGGCAGACTTGAGGATTGAAAACTTTCCAGGACCCAACTGCAATTTCTCTGAATTATCAGCAGCCCACTCCTCGATATCAGACCAAGTTTCGAGATGGTATTGGAAATTATTTCCAGAAATCCGTTCAACTCCAAGTGGTAATTCGACGCCATTCAAGATCATGAATTTTTTGCCAGCACGATGATATTCTTGTAGCCATTCTGACCTTGCACGGGTCTCTGGCCAAAAGACACGTTCCGCCATTTGTGCAAGAAGTTGTGTCACAATGTTGGTCTCTTCCATTTCCAGAGGATGCATGACATGACAGACTCCATGGTGCTTTAGACGCGATAATAGCTCATTGGTGTTTGAATAGTCAAGAATAGCTGTAAAATTATCCGCATTTTAAGGATTCTAAAGCCAAAAGAGTAAGTACAGAAATGAGGACTCACTTGGAAAGGGTGGGTATGTGGCAGACACCTCATCAAAAGCGGCATGAATACAGTCTGTGGCCAATTTCATGGTACTGTCAACTGTCCATTGATTCAGGACAGGCCACATGTACATTTCGACAGAGTATGTGTTGTGATCGATGATACAGACCCAGTCATGCTTTGTCCAGTGGTTTTGGACTGGATTTTTCCGCAACTGCGTCCTGTGAGTCAGAATGGCATCTAGTCTCTCTTTGAATGTAACGCAGATGGCGGGGGTCCAATCCTTGGGTAGCTCAAACAGAGTGGCAATCACATAGAACTGGGTTGGGAGGGCTGCTCCTTGGATCCCTCCCTTTTCGCAATGTCCTTGAAGTGTAGCCCGCACTGCAGCAGGATCATGTAAGGTCCCCCACTCAATGAGTGGTCTTCTCTCTGGTGGGCCAGCACTGATTGGGTTCATTAAATTGAACTAGATTAAATTTTTAAATTATTAAAAATAAAAAATACATTTATTTCATACATGCTAAAAATAATCAAACTAGTAATAATCAAACATCTAAACTAATGCAATACGTGTGAATAAACAAAGGTATACTTGGTGGCAAGAGATCCCAAAACAGTGCATCATCTTTTACTCCTCACCACTGTTGGGCTGTGGTGCTGTTGACGGGAGGTGGGGTGAGCTGGCGTCCCAATCAAAGTAGTCATCACTTTCCAACAACTTTTCACCAGGATTTTCCACCCCTGCCTGTTTGGCCTGTGGTTCAACTCCTTTTCCAGCCAAAGTTCCTAACTCACCCAAACCTCCCAACTGTATCCCTCCCCCCACCAAGTGTTGGCTAATGTCCAAACCTGCCTCCTCATTGTTGTTTGCAGCTACTGATTCTTCAGGAGCACCATCACTCCCGGTGCCAGGACCAGAATCCCCATCCACAACAACCACTTGCCCCAACAAGTTTTCAAAACCATCCACTGATTCCAGTTCTTCCACTGATTCCGCTTCTGCCATGGTGGTATCTTCAGGAGCATTTGGGTCATCTTCTTCCTGCTCTCTAATGGCTTCCGTGACCTCCAAGTTGGCTTCTGCTGCTGTAGCACAATCCTCTGGTTCATCCATCTCAACCACAATGCTTCCCTCATCTGAATTGTTATCCTCCTCATGATCAGATGAATCAGATACAAACTCCTTGGAAAGGGGTTTGGCTAAAACCAAATCAGAAACACATAATACAATAAGTAAATCAAACCTGTTTTGAAAACGTTTGCATACAGTTGGCCAAGCTGTTTAGCAAATCCAGCATCTGCGGCATACCGTCTGAACTCTTCCATCGATAGGTGCCCATACTTTAGAAACATAGATGCCGCGTCATAGAATTCGCTCTTGACAAAGACAGGCTCAACTGTGTGTTCAATAATAACACAGTCATCGTCGTCTTCATTGCTGTCGAAAGTTCCTTCAAACGCATCAATAAAGAAGCGCTTATTCTTGGCAATCAATAGATCCGGGTCAGGCTTGACTGCTTGTTGGGGGACTTTTATTTCTCTGGGACGGGTGCGGGATTTTCTAACTCTGGGAGATGGTGAATAGTTATGCCTCTTGGTGCCTCTGGCTGGTTTTGGCTTGGTGGATGGAGCGGCAGCAGGAGGGACATCCTTGGCAGTTTTTGTTGTGTCATTCTTGGGAGATTCAGCAGTTGCAGTTTCAGTGGGAGGAGCTGAGTCAGTGGAAGCGGGATTGTTTGACTGTGGAGGTGCTGTTGATGGTGGGGATACTGCTGATGGTGAGGTTGCTGTTGGAGGTGGTGGTGGTGATGGTGCTGGTGGTGGTGGTGATGGGGGGGCAGGAGCAGATTGTGGAGGAGAAGTTGCTGGTAAGGGTGAAGTGGATGGTGGGGGTGAAGTTGCTGATGGCGGGTTTTGTTGAACAGATGGGATTGGATTAATGTCAGCTGAAGTTGGTTGATCCGGTGTTGGGGGAGGAGGAGTGGGGGAGCGATCGCGTGTTACAGGCCATAGAATTTCACCATCTTCAGGCTCGGGACAGTAGTAATCCTCTGCATCACGGAAATACCTGCCTTGATTGTTATCATTCCCCTCCTCTTCGGCGCCATCTGTGATGGTTTCCTCTAGAACAGAAGTTGATCCCTTTTTGCTGCCTGAATGTTTTCACACCATCAACAAACTGAAGGAAAAAAGAGTAACCCTAAAACATACCGCGTTTGTTAACTTCAATTAGCCTACACAGGCTTGTGGTAGTTACAGCATCCAGTACACACGCAGCTTTAAGCTCTGAGGATATTTCCGCCACTGGATGTATTGACGGTTTAGGCATAAAGTCCTTGAATGCTTTAAGCAAGAGTGAGGGGAAATCAGCCGGCTCCATTTCCTTCACTTGCTTTCCATCCAAGTAGTTTGTTGCAAACCAGCGGGTCTTTGCAATAGCTACTCCAGCTGTAACAACCTGACGGAATTTAGCCTCGGAGTTGGAGTTAACAGGCTGACCAGTGAGCTTGACAGCTTTTCGACACATTTTTTGGAATGCAATATACTTGGTATCCGTGGTAGCGCGAGTTTCAGAATCGTATTGATCCGACACAAGACTTATGGGCGCAGTTCAATTAGAATATCATTCAATTAGAATATCACTTCAAGCAATTGAGACAAAGAACTCACCAAGCATAGCTGCATAAGAAGGCCAGTTTTACTTGCTCCTCTTTAGCTTCTTGCGTTTTGATTTTATAGCTGCGCTCATATTGTCTGGCTGCCAATAAGCACGGCTGAGCAATTTCCGCATCATCGCAAAAGGGGTTCTTTGTGATTTGATTAAAACAGTTTTGATGAAGTCAGAATATTTACCTCTGCATTTTGATCAATACGCGTTTGATCCAGAGGAAGTTCCATCAATGGTTCTTCCAAAAGATGTTCACTTGATGAGGAAGGATCGGTGGAATCATTTTGGGTATTTGGAGTTGTTTCTAGAAAAGAGTGGTTTAGTTAGTTGTTTAGTCATGGACTGGGTGATAAAAAGGATTTCACCTCTCAATATTTCGACAATCCTTGGCCTGGGAATGGAAAGATTGGGTATGTTCTCTGTTGATGGTTTATTTTTATCAAGTGCTTGGCAATAGAATGCATTCTCTCACCACTTGATAGGAGACCGGCCCTTCCTACTATCGATAAGCCTGTTGGTTCTCTGGTTGCAACTAGAGGTGTGTTGTCAGTCTATACTTGGATTGGACAGAGTTTTGAATGCTGGACTTACTTCCACTCGCAGTAGTTTTCAATGGCCCCAATGCAGCTGCTGCTGTTGACCCGGCATCTGATGGATTGATAAGGGCCAGGGCATGGATTCGTTTACTGTTTGCAAGGGCCTCTTTGCGGTTTTGCATGATTTGGGCGTGGTTGTTCATTTTTTGATTTTTTGGGTTGGTTAATAATAAAAATCATGTGTAGCACACATGAGATTTATTGACAAAAAAAAACTTGACAGACTCGCATGCACCCAACTGCTTGACGCTTTAAATCTGGCACCTATTGGGTGATTAGTAACAACAAGAGAATACATCCACTCCCTCAGGTCACTGAAGGAAACTGTAAGCCCGTGATTTCTTTGATCTGCAACAATTGAAAACAGTTCTCTTTCTTCGAAAGGGAATCGGCATTGAAGCATGGTCGGAGAAAAGACCGCTGTTGAGACAATTCCATCTCTATCTATTAGTGTCTGCGACAATGGCTTTGGTTGTTGGATTAGTGCTTTCCTTTGGGTTAGTGGGTTTATGCCACCACCAGGCATACGTTTTCCCCATCCTAAATGAACAGCTCCTTTTCCTCTAGCTTTAACATCAGCCTGGATTAGTTGGATTGATCTGATCCACTTTGAGAGAGTAGACCTGGACAAATGGTGATCAGCTGCCACTTTGGCGGCAATACCACGTGTCGTTAGACTGTTGGTAGAGGCTGAAGCCAGAAGCTGTTGATAGATAGCTACAACGCGCATTTTGTACACTAGAGTGTGTGAAGACCTTGAGCAGGTGTTGGTAATTGTCATGGTTTGACAATTTTTTATTTGAGTCTTTCTTTTTGAAATTAACAATAATTATCCTGCGCAGAATGAATGTTGCGGCACTTTTTACCACTTTTTACACTCCCCCGCTTCCTAATATCGATACGTATCAACGTTCACGAACTGGTGTTGGAGTAGGTGGTTTGAGGTGTAATGCAAAATTGTCCTTGTTGTTACATTAATGAGACAAAGAACTCAGCACCTTTAGAAGAATCCCAACGATCTGCGGAAAACAGGTATACGAATCGCATTCGTTCGCTAAGAATATATTGCTGCAATTCAGTAAATGTGACAAACCTGAGTATGTTGACGATCTCAGGACAGATTGTCGACTGCAGATCGCACCACTCCCCGCCTGGCGCTCCGAATAAGCTCTCGGGAAATGAAGCAGCGCCGCGTCTGGCGCAAAAAAGCCGTCTTCTCCGAACAGCAAACGCTGCTCCACAAACGAAGCTGTTGGCGACACCCTCGATGCCAGCGGCGGTTTGGTGAGCTGGCCTGTTTGTCAAAGACCGCCTGCATCTGTTCATATCGAACCAGGTTCTGAACCAAGTTATCTTTTTACAAAAAAATAAACAGATGAAAACACTGTTATTGAGAATCGTGCGTCAGGAACTTTCCGGTCAAACAATGGAGAAGCAATGTACCATATTGGTGGCCTATACATAATCAACCCATACTAATGTCACAGCGTAAATGAGGGCTGCATTTAGATGCTTAATTTACGAGGCCAGTCATAAAAGACGTTGAACCTCTGTTCTTTCCCATTCCTTCTCTTTTTCAACTCGCTGGGCCAAAAATATCACTCGCTTCTTTGCAAGAAGGGCGCTGATATTAGCAGTCAAAACAGTCAGTGCACGCAACACTTAATAAAAGTAAAACTCTTCCAAGAAGCAGGTTTATGAATAAGAAAAAAAGCCCGCGCTTTAGAAAGGTCAATAAATTATGACAACACAAAAATCATTTCTTTTTAGTTCCTCCCTTGGCTGCTTCCATGAAAGATTTGAGATATTTCTGAATTTTTTTTTTTTGGAATGAGAAAACAAAGCACACATGAAAAAGGAGAAAGAAAAAATGCTCACATGTGCAGCCTTCTTCATTAAAACTTTGGTCTCATCACTCAACCCATTTGCATGGTTTCCTTGCGTCTTATGTCTGATCTCTCGTTGCAGAATGTTGTGTGTACACTTTAAAAAACAATCAGTTCCACAACCGACAAATGCAAACAACAACACAACAACCACAAACTTACTTTACGCGCAACATTTTTGAAAGTATCACTACCCAAAGTTTCCTTGTGCCTACTCAAAGTCTTGACAACCAACTCTGAAATCTGATTTAAACAAAGAAAAAACCATCAGAAACCATCATACACACACAAACGAAACCACACTACACTCGTTACCATTCCTCTCAAAGCCTTCAAAGAAGACTCTTCATCAATGGGACTCCTCAAACTCCCGGCATTTGCTCTTTGCACAATCAAATCAATAGCAGCCTCATCCAATCCTTCAATCATACTGCTCTTGACTCGCACTTCAGGAACAACAGCAACCCCTCCTGACCCACTGACGCCACTCCCAATACTCGTCCCTTCAGCAGGACTACTCTCACTAACAATGTCCCTTGGGAAATCCCATCGACTTTCACTTGTAGCGACACAGTAATAGTATAGCCTCCCTTCTTCATTCTTTGCTGAACTCCACCCTTTCGGAAGGGTGTCCATCACAGACTCCACGCGAACTTGTCCCATCCCACCACCAGCACCACCGCCGCCATTCAATGAATCAAATCCAAACGGCCTAGGGGAGTTATCGCGGCGCGAAAACGCCTGGGGATCAACGGAAGATCCACTATTGACTCTTTGAAGGCCAGTAGGTCGAAGGGGAAGAGCCGGATTAAAATTCGTACGCGAGTCAAATTCACTTAATGGGTTCGAGTTTGTTCGTTGAGGATCAAATTTGGGTCGTTTGTTGAAAAGATCAGCTGCAGAAAATATGAAAGGATTGCTGGCGGGTTCAGATGATGGTGTTTGGTTGTCTGGCGATCGTTTTAATGCAGATGAATTGGTCGCGTTGTTCCCATTGTTGCCTTGATCGGTACCGGCCGACTCTGACGGGGGCAGCTTAAGTGTTTTTTCGTTAGCGTTAGGGTCCATTTGGCAACAACTTCTGTTTTGACTTACTGGAGCCCGCTTTGGAATTCTGTACACTGTTGTAAACTGCGACCATATTTCGAGCAGCTAAAATCATCACAGAGGAATAAGTAAACAATCGATCAATACTTCAAAGAGATCCACAAATCAATAACCTCTTCAGCACTCTCTGTCACGGACGGAGGCGAGCATTCGGGATCCGCCAATTTTTTTACAATAGTCTCAAGCCCACTGTCAACAATGGAGTTTCTTGATACCGGGGGTAAATTCTTAAGAATGCGCAAAGTCTAAGAGTTTTCCGTGATGGTTGAGAAAAATCTTCCATACAATAATGACATGGGACAAACACTAACTTGATAACAAATAGATGGATTAGATTTACAATGATGAGCTAATGTGGACTTCAAAACGGGGAGCCCGTGATACTGAAGAAATTTTCGCTGTATAGCCGGATTTTGAGTAAGCTGTTTTCATTTGCATTACTGTTAGAGACTCCACTCTTAAATTTCCACCGAAAAAAAAAGAACAAACCTCAAGTTTCTGAAGCAGACGAATTAACTTAGTTGGTTTGGCTGTGGAATACAGCATTAATTTAACAAATGACTTGACAGCTTCTACAGTTTGCAGTCCTCGCTCATCATACTGAAAATAGCAAACAAGGAAAATTTAGAGTTGCCCTTTCTGCCATCGAAAGAGCTTACTCGGTAGCCTCCATCAAAGTCCTCGTCATCTGATCCACTCTTTGCTCGTCTAGGTTTGGCAGTGAGATTTTCTTCTTCTTCGTCAATTTCATCGCCATCATCATCTGGAGATCAAACAGCCAATTAAGACCCAGACGTTGGTACAACCGAACGAGGAAAACAAACCTCCGCCTTCTATATTGATGACTGTCTTCTGCTGTCCCCCAATAATTCCTTTACAGGTAGAATGCCCACAATAACATATTTGAGGCTCCGCTCTAAATCATCCACCAAAAAAAAAACCAATCAGCCAAACACCGCCTGAAACGAACGATAAAAAAAAAATAATGCCTGCTCACCCGTATCGTTCGAATTTATAATCAAATGTCAATTCTTCCCCCGCTTCTACATCTGCGACGGTGAAAAACCCCATCCGAATTTGATTCCCAACAACCCATTTCTGAAGTTCACAATTGGGAACACAACTGTGATTCATGAAACGTGCGTGATTTCCTTTTTTGTAAGCATCAATCACCTACGTAAAAAAAAATACAATAACCAGTTCAATAATTGGTGCACGTAGAAAACAAAACGAAGGAAAAATAAATAAGTCACACCTCATCGCTTTTGATGCTCATAAAGTAGAAATGTTTTGCTCCAGACTCGCTGTAATCCCGTACACGTTTGAGGAACATTGATTGCGATAGAACCTCCCCACAATATTCTATTACGAATTGTCCTCTATTTGACGCACAGAATGGAAATTGAAAGCGAAGGCGATGTTTGCAAAATGGCCGTTAGTGGATGTTTGAATTTGAGCAGATATCCGCAGTTGTATTTGGGGGGTGGGCCAAAGGGAGGTGCGAGGGCGGTGGGACAAAAGCACATACTTCTTCATCGCCTTTGTCGCTTTTAATCCATAGCCCTTCAACTCTGTCTTGATGACTTTGATGGGGCCGTACTGCTTGTTGTAAAACCTAAAATTCAACCCGCCAGGCACAGAAAAAACAACACAGTCAGTCAGCGTCCCCTATCCCTCCCGTCCAAAGAGCATCCAATAACACACCTCCTATTCATACAATTGTATCCACATGGACAGTCATCTGCCGAACATTCAAGAAACAGCGCTCTAAAAAAAACGGGCACATAAGCATTGAAGAGCAAATACACTGGAGCAACACGCCCCTCCCTTCCACCCTCTCTAACGCAATATAGAATACCGATTGATACAGTCTGATGCATCGCCACAGGCCGTTTCGGGATCATCACCTGCCAAAGGTGGTTCGTTTTAGTGCTCTCCCAACACCCAAAAAAAACTCCCTCCAACATACCAGGCTGGTATGAGCACGCGCATGGCATTACTTCCGTTTTAATCTTCCCATCAGCGCCGCCTTTGTATTCATTGCGTTCAATGTGTGTATACACTTTCTTGATCTCTTGGAGCAATTCTTCATCGGCAGTGGTCGCCATATTTGAGTTTTTTTTTTTTTGAAAAATAAAGAAATGAGTAAAAATGTATTATTCTCATTATCATTATTATTGACTCGGATTTTTATTTTATCGACGACTATATATAATAACATGTGTGCAAAAATTCGTCGTTATGGTATAAAGCGGTTTTACGCATTCAAGAACCCGCCTCCTTGTTCAAGTTGTTGCATCTGTGAACCCACGTCCAACATAGCTCGAACATGCTCCGCATACCGCCGCATGGCCACGGAATACTTTACGGTATTCAAATTCAGAAAACAGTCAAAAGCCCAAAAAGTGAACATTGCAATGTAACGCCCAGTATCCTGGTCAATCCAACCGAAAATGTAAATGACCATCCCGAATGACGCCAACCAGCGGAACAGCGTGAATACAAGAAACGCTTTCATTGAGTTGATGGCGAGGCGGGTTGGTTGGATGGCGAAATACATGAGGGTGCTGAACAGAGCCGAAAGGAAAGTAGCACAAATGTAATAGATGAGTGCAATCGATTCAGAGGAACTGGAGGAATGGTGTTGCGTGAATGTATATACAAGCGTCCATATGAGGTATATAATGGGTAGGAGTAAGAGGTACACTGAAAGAACTGTTGGAACTTGAGTTTTGGTTTCTGGGTAAAGTGTTGGAATGGGTCGGATGCGAGGGTCTGTGAAGGCAGATGGAGGAATTACGCCAGTGTACATTTTGACTTTTTTGTTAATAATAGTTTTGGATGTATGGTTGGATCATTTGCAGCTTCTTTTTTTTTTTTATAAGAGTTTTGGAGTCGAGTGGCTGGTAAGGGTTGTGCTTGGAGGCGCAGTCATCTAAAGTGGACAACATATTTCTTTGCCCAGTGCAAATGTGATAGAACATTGTTTGTTGGTCGGTCGTATTCTTGCCACCCTTTTTGCATCGCCTGACTTTTAAAAGCTCCTGTCCGACTTCTGCCAAATCTCATAATTATTCGATTTGGAAAGAACAAAATGAGATTCTCCGATTGCTTCAAGAAAACCACCCAAAGATTGCCTCACTTTCATAGCGTATCACGTCTTTCGCCGGCTTCCGACTCGATTCTAGTTCAAGAAATTGACCAAAAAGAGCCTTTATTATTCAATGAACTGTGGAAGTTTTTGGAGGAGGAACCTTTGGATTAGGTGGGATCAGAGGGTGTGTGTATACGGTTGGAGAAATGATGTCGGTTGTTTGGTGTGGTGAAGTCTGAATTTTCTTTCCATGGTTTTTTTTGACGCCACAGTCTAATGCCCAGTGTCAAGACAGATGAGTAAACAAGGAGAACACCATTGTTAAATACATCAAGAAACATGATTATTCAATACCGGTAAGTGCGATAACATCATCAACATTTTGTCCGAAAGAACAAACAAACAACATTGAAAGAGAGCAATAAAATGCTGCTCTTGCTGGTCGGGCCGCGCAACAGCGGCAAGCACGCCATCGCCGAGTACTTTGCGGCGCAGCACGGGTTTGCGCATCTGCGAGTTGCTTGCGCGTCGGACGCCGGAGACGCGCGCGACGCCAACGACGCTTGTCCGGCGTTCGCCGACGCGAAGCTCGCGCTCGCGCACGCAACGGCGCACTGGGACGCCGGCTTCGTGGTCGCCGACGTGGTTGCGCTCGCGCAGGCCCGCGGCTTCGCGCTCGCGGACTGGCTCAAGCGGCCGTTCGTGCTGCTCGTCGCCGTCACAGCCGGCGCTGCCGTGCGCTTCGCCAGGGGCGGCCGCCGCGGCGATAAGAGTCTGGACGCCTGGCTGGCCGCCGACGACGCGGACATGCACGGCCGCAGCTCGCGGGTTCGGTGTTCTTTTCTTGCTGACGTATCGTGACTCACCCTTCTCCAGGCAGACGGGCTGTCCATGTACCAGCTCATGAACAAGGCCGCAGTCACCATCAACAACTCGTTCGCGTCGCTCGACGAACTGTACGCCCTGCTGGAGTCCCCGCAAGTCAACCTCACAAACCCAAACAGACTGAGGCCAGACTGGGACCACTACTTTATGACTCTCTGCGATCTTGCCGCTCAACGCTCAAACTGCATGAAGCGTCGTGTTGGCTGTGTTGTCACCAAGGATACCAGAGTTATTGCTACGGGCTATAATGGCACTCCAAAGGGTTTGAGGAATTGCAATGAAGGTGGTTGCAAACGGTGCAATGATGCTACTTCTAGAATGGGCGATGGTTTAGAATTGTGCATTTGCTTGCATGCTGAGGAGGTGAGATTCGAATCAAGCGATGAAGTCTTTGGAATTCCCTTGATATATGACGCGAGGAACGAGCGGAATCTAGCTGACCCTTGCTTGCAATAGAATGCGCTGCTAGAAGCTGGTAGAGACAGAATATCGAATGGAGGCAGAGCAATATTATACTGCAATACATGTCCAGTGAGTACTCATGCGCTTTTTCTTACCATTCAAGCAAAATAACCACCAAAGTTAAATTAGTGTATTCAATGCGCTCGAAAGATTATCCAAGTAGGCATCAGCGAAGTAGTGTATTCGTTATCATATGGCATGGATACCACCACACTGCGTTTGTTTTCAGAAGCCGGAATTGTTTTACGACAATTGGATCACTTGGAAAGTTGTTTTTGATTTGTCTTTTTATTTTATTTGTGCTATGTTTCAAAAAAAATGAATAGTGTGTTGATCTAGTCTCCTTCTCTTCGAACGAAAGAAACTAAAAGCAGATAATCACTTTCCCAAGAAACGTGTAAACGCGCCGGCAGTACAGGTGGCTTGACATTCGAATAACCAGATCAGAATGCTGGCATTCTCAGTGCTGACAAGCTTGACACTCTTGATCACGCTGGGTCTGCTGTGGAAATCTAACGATTGATTTTATTGATTCTACTTTAATCCAGTAGTGGGTGGCTTAAAATGAACCTCGCAATCTTGAAGTGATTGTGAGAAATTGCTTCTTGAGCAGCAGCAGCCAAGTCTACTTTCTTGATAACGCGAGGACACTCCATGAGATCGTTCACCAAAGTAAGATTCCCGGTTCGCGCAGCTATGGCAAGGCAGCAGACGTTTTGACGCCTGCTGGTCGGGTCAACTCTCCCATCCTCCAAAAACAGACGGACAATTTCGACATGGCCTTTTCGACATGCCAACCACAGAGCAAATCCGTTATTGATTCTAGGGTCTACACGTGGATCTGACAGTAGGATCTTTACGATTTCAGTGTGCCCCGAATCTGCAGCTCCGATGATTGGAATTGCTTCGCTTCCGTTAGTCTCCTTCAAACCCACATTGGGATCCACACGAGGGTCTGCTATGAGGAGTTTGAATATCTCCATAAAACCGCATTGAGCTGACGCTTTTATGCAGTAGTGGTCGTAAACGCATGGATCTACAGCAGCAACAGCAAGACATTTCCGCACAAAACCAACCATGTTTGACGCAGTCCCATACACAATGGAACGATTCTCATTGCAGGTAACAACCAAGCTGGAGTCGTTGATCAAATATTTACTGATCTTGTGGGCAAGAAGAGGATCGCGTATGCGCCAATTTCGAGGTCTCGCTTCGTCTGACTCACTACTCGAGGCAGGTTCTTGCAAAACCTCCCGGTAGATGGCAATCCTGTAGCAAACAGGCAGGTTTGGCCAGTTTCCAACTTGTAGGTTGGCTGTCTCCAGGAACTTCCAGAAACCAAGGTGTGATTGTTGATGTTGCAACCTTACGTGGCGTCTGGCAAATGCAACGCTGGTCAAGAGAAACGGGGCAAGCATTTGTTTGGAGGCCAGTGCTGTCGCAGTTAGGCTGGCATCGATGGGAAGGTGGACCAGGATGTGTTCAAGGATGTCGAAGGAAAGAATGTCTGTCATTTTTTCATCAAATATTACATAATAAAATGCAGAGTTTAGAGATAACTCTCTCTTTACACAGATTAAAAAAAAATGAGATTTATGACATGATTTCAATTCAATCTTGTTCTTTTTATTCGTAGTGGGTAACGGTTGGTCACGTAAAGTTTTTTGGGCATATCATAAGCACGTCAACTGTGTCGCGTTCTTGTAACTGTACAGAAGTTATCGTCTCAGATGCAACCCGAGTAGTTGAAAGTATTTCTGATGGAATACGTCGCAAGCAAATGCCTTTATTCACGTTCTTTGTCTAGAGTTTGATTGCATTTTCTGCTTCGCAATGCGAGAGTGCTGGATCAAGATGTCTGCTTCACAATGCAAGAGTGATGGATCAAGCTAAGGTTGCCAATGACTGGAAAGCACTTCTGCTACAGTAAGAGAATCCTGTCTTTGTTGTTTCACACTGCGAGAGTGCAGTAGTGACCTCAGGTGACTAATTCAGGTCCTCTAATTTGTAAGCTCAGGTGTGTGTTAGCAAATCTCGCATATCATAGGGCGGCTGATTGTTACGGTTCATGTTTAACTCAATGCATTGGCTCATCTTGCATCTGCAATAACGCAGTTCTGACTTGGATAGATGTACTTGTAGATTTGATTTGAATGTGGTCCATAGGGGTGTCAAATGCAGTTCTCACAATTTTGGCAAGTATGGATCAGGTGTGACCAAATTTTCCTCCAAAATTTTTCATTAGTCAACATTGAATAATCTTATTTATTTAGATTTGCTTTGAAGACCGCTGGGTCAACTGGGATATTCTTGCACCATCAATGTATGGTGATGGGGTGGACATTCCTGTACCGGAGTCCAGACCCCTTGATACCGGCTTGTTCAGCCACAAGTTCAAACATGCTGGCTACCGGTTCCAAGTTGCAACTGCAATTGGAACATCAAGGATAGTCTTCATTGGTGGCGGAACTCCCTGCGGCCTCCACAATGATCTGGATCAGGTTCAAAAAACAGTGCTTCTGGATCTTGAAGAGGACAAGCAGGTGGCTGCTGACAGGGGTTATGTGGGAGATGTCCGCGTGATTACTAAATTAAAGGGTTCATCACCAGACATTATTAAACACAATAAAAACTGGAATCTGTTGGGGTCTCGCCATGAGACTGTCAATAAAAGAATGAAGGACTTTCGTGTGTTGGCTGGCTTATTCCGTGGTCGCAGAGAACGGATTAACCTTATTTTCACAGCAGTGGCTCAGATTACTAACGTAAAACTCCGTAGAGAGCCCCTCTTTGACATTACTTAGAGACTCATCTTTTAGTTGTTCTTCTGGTGTAATTTAAATAAATTTGGGTTACTATTCACTTCTATTGACATTAATTTAATTCCCTTTGATTTCCGTAGCATCAGGAATTCTTCTATTAGTTTATTAGTTTGCAATCACAGGATTTCTTCCATTAGTTTATTAGTTTGCAATCAAATTCAATATTTATTGTTATTATTGAATATTTTATTTGAATAGTGCATCTTCCTGGTTTGAACCTGGTGCCAGGTTGGAAATAGACCAGGTTGACCTGGTGGAGATTTCACCAGGTTCCGTTGTTTCTGACCTGGCACCTGGTCCCAAAAAAATTTTATAGATATTTATATGCTCTGTATATGGTAGATATTTATATGTTCTGTATATGGATGCTACGACTCACAATTATTTGTTTTTATAACGACTAACGGCAACTTTGGCTTGTGCATTCAATTCAAACTCTACAATTCCACAAGTGTACCAATTGTGTAAGCATATTAATGCTTGTGCATTTGACGAGGTCATTTGAGAGCGCTGGACAGTAAGAATTAATCCAGCCTCTGAAAACAACCGCTCTGATGGAACAGAGCTTGCTGGAACCATTAAATAATCCAATGCCATCTTGTACAGGTTTGGGTAGTTTGTTCGTTGGGCCTCCCACCACTTCAATGGGTCTGTATTGTCGTTCTCCTGTGGAAGCAGCAAATACTTCTCCAATTCATCAGCCAATTCATCTTCACTGGAACTAGAAGCATCAGAGTTAAGATACCGGCGTTTTCTGTTCAGTGAAACGGCGTGCTGACAGTAGTTTGAAGAGCTACCACCAACAGAATTGACAGTGACTTTATTCCCTGATGTGGAATGAAAAACTTAAAGTTTGGAAGCACACTCAGACTTCCAGATTGCCTTGGCTTTATCCAAAAACTCTCCATCAATAAGAGTCTTTGCTTTCAACCGTTTCGAGACTTTGTCCAAGTCTGCGTGGACGTTATTAGCCTTGAAATAGTCCATTCGAGATCGTACAAAGAACTTGTAGTTGTAGCGAGGGTCCAGGAGAGTTGCAATTGAAGCTGAAGTTGATGCTTTTCCCCAGTATGCCACCAATTTAGAGTCACACGTCATGATTGCAGCCTCAAAACAGGATGCAAACGCCACAGAATACAGCTGTTCAAGGTTGTGAATCTTTTCATCCATTTGTCAATATGATGAAAACATATCTCGTACAACGGAATTGTATCTGATGACGTCGCAAACTTGCTCTTCATATTCATGATTGAAACCCACTTAAACTTTCCAAGAAACTCGTGGAGGCATTTCAGCTCATCCCAGTCTGTCAATGAGAGCAGGCCTCAAACGCTGAATCAGAATCCATCAATGAGTCAATAGCAGTTCTCAGGAATAAGGCACAATCAATCATGTTGTATGTTGAATACCAGCGCGTAACCACATCCAGAATGACTGTTAAAAATTTGAGACCTGGATTTTGAGTTTGAACACGTTCAAATGCATTCCTGAGATTCTCAACTCATTGTGGAAAGTCCCTCACTGCAACAATAAACTTGCGCAGCTTTGTCAATACTGAGCTCTGCTGGAATCACTGTTGTCACTGCGAAATTTGTCCAGGCAGGCTAAAGAAATTGAAGTTAAATCAAAATGCATCAAATATTTAACAACCTTGCACAGATAAGTCAATAATATGGCACCAGCAACAAATATGCATTGCTTCCACATGCTTAACAAGACCGGACCCTCAAATACTGGCAGTTTCCCCACGACTTTTCAAAATAGCCGTTGCGATCTTCCTTCATCATAGTCCCATTGTTGCTGGCGTTGTCGTCGTCACAGTGAATAACTTATTGAAAACCTCTTTCTGTTTTAAAAGATCAACAACCCTCTTGGCCAGATTCTAGGGTAATTGACAAACGTACCGCTTGGATAGTGTGTTTGATGGGTAAGAGTTTCACTTCACTTTGAATCTGTTACATCTGCGTCGATTTGAGCTGCATGTTTCCTTTTACACACAGTCAATATGGCTGGAGCCTCCGACACATTGTTTCGCCGCCCAGAAGCGGCAGAAACAGGCGCCGATGATGCCTTGGAACGTGTAGATGTTGGACAACTTTATTTTTTGCTCCTCCTCCTCCTCCTCCTCCTCATCAAAATAAATTTTGCAGAGAAGTGAGTGATAAAACCCGGTGTGCAAACTGCAGAGAGCCCTCTTCTGATCTTATAATTCTATATTTAACTGGTATACAAACAGAATTGTAACCTATAGTCTAGTTGTTTTTTTGTCACATCCAGGAGCAAAGCGGGAGATTGGGGAACAATGAAGGAACTTCTGTGCCTTCATAACTATATCATATCCATTTTCATTATAATAGAAATAGCATAAAGCGCTGTAGAGAGCATCATTGATGTGCTACTCCCAATTTCAGCTAGTCAGAGATTTTTCAACTTCACCGCATCACACCCTTATTCTGAAGAATAATGGGTCCTTCCCGGCTTAATTCCTGCAAATGATGATTGACATCACGTGACTTCTGAAGAAAAAGAAAAACATGCCACCAATGCGAGTCAGTTCATGACTGGATGGAGACTGGACGGAATAGCAGATTCAGCCATCCAACAACGAATGTACGTGCTCCGTCAGACGCGGCACACAATCACAGAGGGCGTATTGAATCGTCTGGTCAATAACCGTCCGGGTTTTATTGATTTAACGGCGTTCAAAGGAAGCAGTTAGGTGTGGTGTAGAGAAGCTGCAAGATCAGCGCGAAACGCGATTTTAGTTGAAACATGTGGGTGACCTGAGTGCAGCATTCTCGATGAGGAGGGGCATTGGCTTTAATTGAGATGGGAGGGCTGAATACCTTTGCCCTGTCGGGGCTGTCCAGCTTTAGCATGTGCTCCAAAGCTATAACCTTTTGACCATTGATTCCATACTGAGAGATCGCGCCGAAGACGCTGACAGGGGACAGTGGCAGTGACTTTTTTGGCATATCTTATCCACTTTTGGGGCAGATCAGAGGAATAATAGGGAATATTTAAAGATGTACATACTTAACAAATCTTTTACCAATTTATATTTATTTGCCGTGGTCTCAACAAGTGTGTGCTCCCTCCTGAATTGAATAAAATCTGACGATTGATTTTATTCCAGAAGTTTGTGGCTTAAAATGAACCTCGCAATCTTCAAGTGATTGTATGAAATTGCTTCTTGAGCAGCAGCAGCCAAGTCTTCTTTCCTGATAACGCGAGGACACTCCATGAGATCGTTCACCAAAGTAAGATTCCCGGTTCGTGCAGCTACAGCAAGGCAGCAGACGTTTTGATGCCTGCTGGTCGGGTCAACTCTCCCATCCTCCAAAAACAGACGGACAATTTCGACATGGCCTTTTCGACATGCCAACCACAGAGCAAATCCGTCATTGATTCTAGGGTCTACTCGTGGATCCGACAGTAGGATCTTTACAATTTCAGAGTGTCCCAAAACTGCGGCTCCAATGATTGGAACTGGTTCGCATCCATTAGTCTCCTTCAAACCCACATTAGGATCCACACGAGGGTCTGCCATAAGGAGTTTGAATGTCTCCAGAAAACCGCATTGAGCCGACGCTTTTATGCAGAAGTGGTTGTAAGCGCATGGATCTACAGTAGCGACAGTTAGGCATTTCCGCACAAAACCAACCATGTTTGACGCAGTCCCATACACAATAGAACGATTCTCATTGCAGGTAACAACCAAGCTGGAGTCGTTGATCAAATATGTACTGATCTTGTGGGCAAGAAGAGGATCGCGTATGCGCCAATGTCGAGGTCTCGCTTCGTTTGACCCACTACTTGAGGCAGGTTCTTGCAGAACCTCCCGGTAGATGGCAATCCTGTAGCAGACAGGCAGGTCTTGCCAGTTTCCAACTTGTAGGTTGGCTGTCTCCAGGAACTTCCAGAAACCAAGGTGTGATTGTTGATGTTGCAACCTTACGTGGCGTCTAGCAAATGCAACGCTGGCCAAGAGAAACGGTGCAAGCATTTGTTTGGAGGCCAATGCAGTCGTAGTTAGGCAGGCATCGATGGGAAGGTGGACCAGGATGTGTTCCAGGATGTCGAACGTAAGAATGTCCATCGTTGGCACAAGATCGCTTCGTCTTTCAGAGAAATGTCAATCAGCTCTTTACGTGAGAGGGAATTGCGTTGGACGGGATGTAGTTCAAGCAAAGGGGGATATTGGAATCCTGTGCTTTGAAACCAGTTGTAGTAAAATCTACAGATTGCTTTTATTGATTTTTAATTGATTTTAGTTGGAAATCCGTCGTTTACTCCAGTGACGGGTGACTTAAAATGAACCTCGCAAGCTTGAAGTGATTGTATGAAATTGCTTCTTGAGCAGCAGCAGCCAAGTCTTCTTTCCTGATAACGCGAGGACACTCCATGAGATCGTTCACAAAAGTAAGATTCCCGGTTCGTGCAGCTACGGCAAGGCAGCAGAGGTTTTGGCGCCTGCTGGTCGGGTCAACTCGCCCATCCGCCAAAAACAGGCGGACAATTTCGACATGGCCTTTTCGACATGCCAACCACAGAGCAAATCCGTTATTGATTCTAGGGTCTACTCGTGGATCTGACAGTAGGATCTTTACGATTTCAGTGTGCCCCGAATCTGCAGCTCCGATGATTGGAATTGCTTCGATTCCATTAGTCTCCTTCAAACCCACATTGGGATCCACACGAGGGTCTGCTATGAGGAGTTTGAATATCTCCATAAAACCGCATTGAGCGGACGCTTTTATGCAGTAGTGGTCGTAAACGCATGGATCTACAGCAGCGACAGTAAGGCATTTCCGCACAAAACCAACCATGTTTGACGCAGTCCCATACACAATACAACGATTCTCATTGCAGGTAACAACCAAGCTGGAGTCGTTGATCAAATATGTACTGATCTTGTGGGCAAGAAGAGGATCGTCTGTACGCCAATTTCGAGGTTTCGCTACGTCTGACTCACGCGCGGCAGGTTCTTGTAGAACCTCCCGGTAGATGGCAATCCTGTAGCAAACAGGCAGGTTTGGCCAGTTTCCAACTTGCAGGTTGGCAGTCTCCAGGAACTTCCAGAAACCAAGGTGTGATTGTTGATGTTGCAACCTTACGTGGCGTCTGGCAAATGCAACGCTGGTCAAGAGAAACGGGGCAAGCATTTGTTTGGAGGCCAATGCGGTCGTAATTAGGCTGGCATCGATGGGAAGGTGGACCAGGATGTGTTCAAGGATGTCGAACGTAAGAATGTCCATCGTTGACTTTTCTTCCACCCAATTTGGCACAAGATAGAGCAAGATAGCTTCGTCTTTTAGAAAAATGTCAGTCAGCTCTTTTCGTGAGAGGGAATTGCGAGGGCTCTCTTGGACGGGATGTAGTTCAAACAAAGGGAGATATTGGAATCCTGTGTTATCCTTGGTGTTATCCAGTGAAGTTGCTCCGATCAAAATAAAACCCAGCGTGCAAACTGCATAGAAACCTCTTCTGATGTTATAATTCTAGTTTTAACTGGTATACAAACAGAATTAACCTAAATGTCTGCTGTTTTTTTTTTAAAAATAAAAGCATCATCATGTTTACAAGACGATTCATCTGTTCAGCAGCCCGTACTACTCCATCACCATTCAGAATCGCCACACATTTCTCCTCATTTTCGACAACCGCTGATGGTAGCCTGCCCAAAAGAGATTCGTGCATCATTGTGTTGACTGAAACAAAACCAAAACCAAAAAAAAAAAAAAAAAAAAAAAAAAAAAAAAAAAAAAACAGCTCCCGCCACTCTTGTCACAACTCTCAAAACCGCTCTCAAGGAAAGCATGAAGGCTTCCGACAAGCCGCGTGTCCTTGTTGTCAAATCCCTTCTCTCTGAAATCACATACGCCGGAAAAGCAACAAACAACGCTGAAACCCCAGAAACAGTTCTTTTGAAAGCAATCAAGAAACGTAGAGATGCATCTGCTCAATACAAGGAAGCAGGCCGGACTGAATTGAGTGAAGTTGAGGACAAGGAGGTGAGGAAAAGGCAAAACAGAAAACTTCGTGAAACTAAAGACAAAAAAAACTGACTGTGAATCAAAAGATTGCGATTATCGAGTCTTTCTTGCCGCGTCAAATGACTCCAGCTGAAGTCGAGCAAGTTGTTGACACTGTTGTGACTCGGTTGAATGCAACTTCAGTTAAGGAAATGGGAAAAGTCATGAAGGCTGTGGAAGGGGAAATTGCACAGGGAAGCGCCACGAAACAAGCCATCAGTGAAGCAATCAAGAAGCGTCTTTCTGCTGCAAAATAAGAACGGTGGTCCCCCCCTCAATTTTTGTAAGCGAGGTTACAATTGCACTCAGGATGAACGGAATGAAAGTACAACAAAAGCAGCAGAATAAAAAATAAAGAATACCATTTGAAAGAATCAAACTGCAAAAGCGAGTATGGGAGGCTGTGTCGTTTGGAACAAAAGAAAACCGATTTTCTTTCATCAAGATTGTTTCGAGATGACAAACGATGTTGTCCGCGAAGGCTTCATCAGCCTCAAAGAAGACGGCGGCATGCGGTCGTTCATGTGGTCGAAGCGATGGCTGGTCCTTCGAGAAGCGGCACTGGTTGTGTTCAAGA
Source organism: Obelidium mucronatum (assembly GCA_025765595.1). Lineage (NCBI taxonomy): Eukaryota > Fungi > Chytridiomycota > Chytridiomycetes > Chytridiales > Chytriomycetaceae > Obelidium > Obelidium mucronatum. The sequence goes on along the minus strand of JAIVFH010000118.1, from coordinate 70,744 downwards.
GTGCGGTACGTCTCGATGTCTGTGTGTGGCATATCACACAAAGCCAATGCGCCAACCAAGCCTGAACTAAAAACCAATCCAAACAACTCCCAGGCGGCAACTCAGTCAACTCTGGTCATTGTCCTGAGAGACGTGGTCAGCGTGCAGCGGTCCGATGTAAAGCCGTTTGCCTTTGAGATTGTGCTGGAGAACAACAAGAGCTTCTACATTGCCTGCCGCACGGACGAAGACGTTTATGGATGGATCGACGATATCTATGAGGTGATTGTTTTTATTCGTTTGTCTCTTGGAGAGAAGAGCGCCTGACTCTTTTTCGCACTTGAAACACCAATGTTATTTCAGCGATGCCCCCAAATGGGAATCAGTGGGCCAACAAACTTTGTTCATGAAGTCCACGTTGGTGTTGATGATGACGGCTTGTTCAGGGTAACTATTTTTGTTGTCTTAGTCAATGTGCTTTGGGACAGCAATTGGCTCGTAACAACGAAACACAAAGCATTAAACCATCATAATTAACAGGGACTACCTAATGAATGGAAGGGTCTTTTACAAGCTTCGTCTCTTTCAAAAACGGATGCGATGCAGAAAAATCCACAGGCTGTTCGGGAGGCGCTTGGCTTCTACACTGGCAATTTCTCAAAGAAGGGCGGATACGATGACGAATCAGCGTATGAAACGGATTATATTACGTACGATGAATCAGACTTGGAAGAAGAGGAGGGGGAATTCATACCACCTGTGGCTTCAAAACGTGGCGACCAAAGACGGGGGCCACCCCCTCCCGTTCCATCGTCGTCCCGTCATCAACAGTCCCGCAGCCGACGAGACGAACGATCAACTCCCTCCTCTGACGATTTCCCATCAACAGGCTCCCCAGATCCTTACGGACGGTCTCCAGACCCGTACGGACGATCTCCAGATCCACACAAGCGGTCGTTTGACGAAAACCGGCCTTCCCCCCCAGACAGTCGAAGACCTCTCCGCAGACCCTCCAAAGGCCGTGCGATCCCAGACCCATCGGATAACCAGCACCACCACCACCAACATCGCCGAACCCCCTCAGACGAATACCTAACAACCCCTCTTTCCCCAACAGCCCCTTCCTATAGATCAAACCGCGTCTCCTCACTGGCACCATCCTCCCCCTTCTCACCCACCACCACAACTTCCAAAAGCACTGTGGAATCAACACTCCCATCCCCACCTCGAACAGCATCCGCAGGCCAACGCGGCGTTTCCTCATCTCGAAATGGAGACCGCCCACCCCGTCGCGACCGCGGAGACCGCGACAACATGGACCGCGACCGCGACGACCCGCCAATGTCACCCGTCCGCATGAACCGCAGTGGCTCCGTAGACGATCGCAGCGGCGGCGCCGGCGGCGGCAACTTGACTCCTGTATCAGGAGGCCGCAAAATGGAGAGATCGCGTAGCGGTGCAGCGGCGCCTCCCACGCCTACACGCATGGAACGGAACAGACCGCCTCGAAACGCGTCTAGAGCTGAATCGAATGACGATGGAGTGAATACTCGGGATTCATATGAAGAGGCGCCGCCGCCGCCGCCGCGTAGTGGTGGTGCACGACGGGATGGAGATGCAAAAGCTTCGGACAGAGTTCGTGAAAAGGACCGGATGGATGTTGACCGTGAGAGGGAGTGGGATAGGGTTGGCGATTATCCACGTGAAAGGGAGCGTAGCGTTAAAGGGGATCGGGATCGGGATCGTGAACAAGAACGAGAACGAGATCGCGCCGCCAAGGAAAAAGAAGCTGAACGGCAAAAGCGGCGGGAAGCGCGTGAGCGGGAAAAATCGGAAAAACGTGCTCAGGAGGAGGAAACCGCGAAGCTGGAGGCAAGGAAAAAGGAAAAACAGCAGCAGCAGCAACAGCAACAGCAGAAAGAATTGGACGATATTGCGGCAGCAGAGAAACGAGCCGAAAGAAAGGCCAAAACTGCGCTGCGGTCTTCCAAATTGCCAGATGCAGAAGCCATGGAGAGGCTTCGCGCTCTTGTTACCCCTGGGGACCCAAATCTCATTTACCGCAAAGTCAAGAAAGTCGGCGAAGGCGCTTCTGGAAAAGTGTATCTTTCACGCAATATCGTCGATTCGCGGGCGCCGACGGTTGCGATTAAAGAAATGGCACTTGACAAGCAACCACGCAAGGATCTATTACTCAATGAAATCAATATCATGAAAGAATCGTCACACCCCAATATTGTCAAGTATTTGGACTCCTATTTAGTTGGCGGCGATCTCTGGCTGATTCTAGAATACATGGAAGGCGGCAAACTAACTGACATTATCGATAACAATAAGTTGAACGAGCCACAAATTGCGGCTATTTGTCAAGAGGTTTGTTGATCTTTCTTGAATTGTCGGGTAAAAAATGAAACAATTAAATTGAAAACGATACGAAATAACAGATCACCCACGGATTGATTCATCTTCATAAGAGGAACATCATCCATAGAGACATTAAGAGTGACAATATTCTGATTGGCCGAGATGGTACCATTAAATTAAGTGAGTCTCTATTTGAAAGTCGTGAGCAGTTGATTTTTTTTCCTCCTCCCTCACTAAAACAACAAACTTATTTCCAGCCGATTTCGGATACTCAGCCAAACTGACTGTAACTCGCAAGCAAAGAGCAACACTTGTAGGAACCCCATACTGGATGGCACCAGAAGTTGTCAAACAAAAGCCATACGGCCCAAAAGTAGATATTTGGTCTACAGGCATTTTGGCAATTGAATGCATTGAAGGCGAACCCCCTTATCTTGAAGAGGACCACCTCAAGGCTCTCTACTTGATTGCCAATAACGGGACACCGACTTTAAAGAACCCAGACTCTCTGAGTAGCATGTTCAAGTCGTTCTTGGGGCGGTGTTTGGAAGTGGATGTGGAGCAACGGGCGTCTGGGCGAGAACTGTTGGCGCATCCGTTTTTCCGAACTGCTGTTCCCGTGCACGAACTTTCGTCGCTTGTAAAGGTTTCATCCCGGCGATGAGACACCGCCAAAAAAAAAAAGATTGAAAAAAAGGAAAAAAAAAAAAAAAAAACAGAAAGACATGGAAAAAAAACCTGTTGTTTGTGTGTGTCAAATAAAAAAAAGTGTTGTTTGGGGGGAAGTTATTTTCAATTGTTCCTCGTGACCTGAAACCAAAAACAACCAAAAAAAAAAAAAATCTCGATGCCACCACCTCACGTAGTCCGAGAGGGATTTGTGACGACAGGCGAAGGCAGCGGAATGCGTTCCTTCATGTGGAGCAAGCGATGGCTGATGCTGCGGGAACACACGCTGGGGCTTTACAAGTCATCGGTGAACAGCTAAAAGCTTGGCCTCCTGTGAAACCAATTTAGCTGATTGCCTTTTTTTTTGGGGTCTTCCCCCCTTCTTTTAATATCTATAGTCAGCTATCCAGTCCATGTCTTTGATTATGCTTCGGGATGTAGTGACAGTGCAGCGTACGGAGCTCAAGGCCTTTTCGTTTGAGGTTGTGTTGGTAAACGAGAAGACATTCAACTTTTCATGCCGGTCAGATGAAGAGCTCTACTCTTGGATCGATGATATCTACCAGGTGACTATACCTCTGTGGGTCTTTTCCGCAGACTGGGGGGTGTTGGCTGTGCTTGTGTTGAGAAACTCATTATTGTATTTTCAGCGCTGTCCTCGGATTGCTATTGGAGAGCCCACCAACTTTACACACAATATGCATGTTGGCATTGATGATGACGGGATCTACAGGGTAAGGCAGGGGTGTGTGTGGGTTGGGGTTGGGGTTGGGGGCGGATCGAGAAGACTGTGATCAGATCCGAGTACAAGTTTGCTTACAGTGGTTGATGATAGGTGATACCCGATGAGTGGAGGGGTATTCTCAAGTCTTCTGGGCTCGCGCGCACGGATGCGATCGAAAAGAACCCGGAAGCCGTGATGGATGCGCTGCGGTTTATTGCGGGCAACGGAAAGCCGAATGGTCCTGTCATTAACACGAACCACAACAACAACGGCAACTACGGCAACAACTACGGCATCAGCAACGGCTCGCTCAACGGGCGCGCAGCAAACCACCACTACGCCGGCAACTCGAACAACACCAACACCAACAACACCAACTACTACTACTACGCCACGGACGACGAGTCCAACTACGACACCGACTACATTGCGCACGCGTCGGACGACGACGGCGACGACTTTGGCGACGGCGACTTCGAGGCGCCGCGCACGCCAATCTCGCCCGTCTCGCCGAACAACAACAATACGTATACGAATGCGAATGCGCAGCGGCGGCCGCTGCCGGCGCGCCAGGCGTCGCAGCGCCGCGCGAATGCGGCCGCCGACCACGCGCCGCCGCCGCCGCCGCTGACGCCGCCGCAGCCGCCGAAGGACGCCGACGACGAGCCGCCGCCCGCGAGCGTCAGCCGCCCGTTTCCAGACAGCCGCCGCCCGCAGCGCCAGGCGTCGCAGCGCGGCGACCGCGACCGCGACCGCGACCGCGACCCGGACTTCTTGGCCGCCGACCTGCGCGCCCAGACCCGCGAGCGCCCGCGCCCCGAACGAGCCGAGTCGCGGCTGCCCGCGCGGCCGGGCTTTGCGCGCGCTGAGAGCGGCGAGGACCTGCACCAGCGCTTCGACGCACAAGCCTCGCTGGACGACTTTATTGCAAAAGTCCCCGAGGCGTACGAGGATACTCATTCAAAGACGGGAGGAGGCCGGTTGCGAGAAGACTCGGCCGCTGCTGCTGAAAAAGAAAAGGCAAGAGAGTTGGAACGCCAACTGAAGGCTCGCGAGCGCGAAGCGGAATTAGAACGGGAGCGAGAACGGGAAAGGGAACGGGAACGGCTGAAATTACAACAGCAAAAGGAGGAACTGGAGCGAGTTGAAATGGAGCGCCAAAAGTCTCGGGAACGTGAAATTGAGAGGCAAAAGAGACGAGAGAAGCGCCAGCAGGAAGAAAAGCGCTACCAAGAGGAAAAAGAAGCTGCAGCCAAGAAGGAAGAAGAACGTGCTCGACTGAAGGACAAGGAAAAGGATAAGGAAAAGGAAGAAAAGGAACTAGAGTCCAATTCTATTCGTTGGTCAAAATTGACTGAAGATCAAGCAATGGAAAAACTAAGTAAGTCACTTTTCTTCTTGGAATTTATTTCATTATTTATGTTGTTATTTTCTTTTTCTTCTTCTTCTTCTTCTTCTTCTTCTTCTTTTTCGTCTTCTTCTTCTTCTTCTTCGTCTTCTTCTTCTTCTTCGTCTTCTTCTTCTTCTTCTTTGTTTTCGTCTTCTCCTTCTAATGTATCACTTAAAGAAACTGTTGTCACGGCTGGTGACCCAAACTTGGTTTATCGAAAAGTCAAAATGGTCGGAGAGGGTGCCTCTGGAAAAGTGTATTTATCTCGCAATGTGTTTGACCCCAGCGCCCCAGTAGTGGCTGTGAAGCAAATGATTCTCTCCAAACAACCCAGAAAGGACCTGCTCTTGAACGAAATTCTCATCATGAAGGAATCATCACATCCCAATATCGTCAAATACATTGATTCTTACCTGACTGGCGGGGATCTATGGTTGATTCTCGAGTATATGGAAGGTGGAAAACTCACTGACATCATTGAAACCAACAAACTTACGGAACCTCAAATTGCGTCAATCTGTAACGAGGTATAATCTAACCACTGAATCTCTCCTATCTTAAGCGCGTTTCTTTAATTAGATTATAAAAGGTGTGATTCACCTTCACAAGAGAAACATTATTCACAGAGACATCAAGAGTGATAACGTTTTGATTGGTCGAGATGGTCAAATCAAACTAAGTGAGTTTCCCAAATTTTTTTTAAAACGAGTTTCCACCAAGGATTGCTTCTCATTCTATTTTGGTATCTAGCGGATTTTGGATACTCTGCCAAGTTGACCGTGACGCGGAAGCAGCGTGCCACCTTTGGTGAATATACTTTGATTTTTTTTTGTTTCTGGATCTAACACCAAAGTAACGTACGGTTTTTTAGCTGGTACTCCTTATTGGATGGCCCCTGAAATTGTTCGAGGTAAACCATACGGCCCGAAAGTAGACATTTGGGCTACGGGAATCCTAGCAATCGAATGTATTGAGGGGGAACCGCCATACCTGGACGAAGATCCGTTGAAGGCAGTCTACTTGATTGTCACAAATGGAACCCCGACGTTAAAGAACCCAGAAACGTTATCCACGACCTGTAAATTGTTTTTGAGTCGATGCCTCGATGTGGATGTCGATAAAAGAGCTTCTGGAGAGGACCTTCTAAGTCACGCTTTCCTTAAAACCGCTTGTCCAGTTCCTGAATTGTCTGTTCTTGTGAAAAACTGAAAACAGAAGAAGAAAAAAAAAAAAAACTCTTCGAAATACTATTATACTTGTCTTTTTTTTTCTTTTTTCCTTTGTGTTTTTATTTTTTTGGGTCGTGTTGTAAACAAAAAGTGAAAGTAAAAAAAAAAAAAAAAAATTGTCTGAATCAAAACAATAACAATAAATAAAAAAGACAACCAAACAAAAAAGATGCAAAACAGCAGCCAATTCCATTCCACAGGATCTCTTTCATCGATCAACATGTCTTCTCAGAAGGACTTGAATCAGTCCCATCCTCCTTTAAAATCCACGTCATACAGCTCTCTACTTCCACGAATATCCATCTCCGCGCTCCCAGTCCCAATTCCAAGCAAAAAACAAACGGCTTCATACACCATCAAGAATCCTATCAAAGTGAGCGATGTCCATCGATCACTCTTTGAAGTCTGTGAGGCACTGGCAAGAATCGGCCCCAAACTGAAAGACAATGGCAAGCTTCTCAAACAAATGAAGGATATCTATGTAAAAGAAACTCCTTTTTTTTTTTAATTTTAAAAAAAAAATTATGTACAATATTTATTTTTTACTTTTCAAAGGAATCATTCGTATCTCGAAAAGATGACATCAAAGCCCACACAAAACCCGTCCCTACAAACATCACATCACCAAGCACAGCATCTGGATCCATCCAAACACTAGCAGCTGCAGAATCATCATCATCATCATCCTATTCACTCATCAGTCAACCTGCACCTGCCACCTCTGAACGCCTCACACTTCTCCAATCGAATCTTTATAGTCTGTATATCGCGACTTTCACGCTAGCCCAGCTGTTGTCGCCAATCAGTCCTTCAAGTCTTGGGTTGGAGAGGAATTATAATATCGTTCCAGTGTATTTCAAGAGGCAGCGGTTGGCTGAAGTATACGCAGATATAGAGAGATATTGGCAAGCAATGGTGAGAGACCAAAAAAATAATAGTCAAAATAGTTTACAAAGCCCTCTTTAACCTTTTGTTGGTTTTCTCTCTTAGATGATGCATCTCACACTCGCTATTGCTCGTGAATCCTCTGGGACAGCCCAAAACGCGACACGGAATCTTCATAAACTTGCAATTGCGGCCGGAGCACCTGACTGGGATGGTATGTAGATTTTACCCTGTTTTTAACCGACGTGCTAAAAAAAAAAAAAAAAAAAAAAAAAAAAAAAAAAAAAAAAAGATTTAACTCTCGACGACGGCAGACTCCTATACGCACGTGGTGAAAAATACATTCTAGGACTCGGCGTCCCCAAAAGCTACGACCTTGCCTTCAAAGCATACACTGCCAGCGCACAATGCGATAACCCCAACGCCATGAACATGCTCGGCGTCATGTGTGAGACGGGGATGGGTCGAGAAATGGATATGGTCAACGCCATCAAATGGTTCTCGCAGGCTGCCAAAAAGGACTGTCCTGAAGCGCTCACGAATTTGGGTCGTATTTATGAAGCGGGGTTGTCGGTGCAAAAGGATCTTTCGTTGAGTAGTACTTTTTATCTGCGCGCTGCGGAGTTGGGGAATCCAGATGGGATGACGTCGCTTGGGTATCTTCTTGAGAATGGGCTTGGGAAGGAGAAGGATGAGGGTCTTGCTGTGCAGTGGTATAAACTTGCTGCAAATAGTGGCTATGCACGGGGCATGAATTCGCTTGCGAGTTGTTATTATAGAGGTGTAGGCGTAGATAAAGATTATGGGGAAGCAGTGATATGGTACAAGAAGGCAGCGGAGTTGGTTAGTGTCCCAGGTTTTTCTCAATTGCGCCGCTGATGTTAACATCTTTTTTTGACCTTCATAGGGAAACGCGCATGCACAAAACAATTTGGGAATATGCTATGAAGAAGGAAAAGGTGTATTGAAAGATTTAGTTCTTGCGAAAACGTGGTACAAGGCAGCATCCGATGCCAAACATCCCAGCGCAACAAATAATCTAGGATATATGCATTTACTTGAAAAAAACTGGGTTGAAGCCCTTAAACTATTCTATTTGGCTTGGGCTCTTGGAAGGTGAGTACCAACAAGCAACAATAAACAAAAAAAAAGGCTGAAAAAAAACCAATAGTGCCGACGCAGCATACAACATTGGAACTATCTATGAGACAGGATGTGAGGACAATAATGGCCCTATCGTTGAACCAAATGTTGAACTTGCATTGCGATGGTATAGAGAAGCGGCAGAAAAGGTGATTGCTTCTTCTTCCGCATAACGTCATATCTAAAGCCCTTATCTTTCCCAAAAGGATTCAACAAAAGCTCAAATCCGCCTTGCTACACTTCTTACAACATTGCCATCACCCCGGCCAAATGATGCCGAGATTGCCGTGACATATCTACAAAAAGCAGTCGCTACAGGCTCACCCGAAGCTCTTAATCTCATGGGTCAACTGCTTCAGCTTGGAATTGGAACCGAGGATGGCGAGCCTGACGAAGAAACTGCCGCACAACTGTTTTCTGAGGGAGCTGTACAAGGAAATGCGGACAGTCTATTTAACCTTGGATGCTGTTATGAAAAAGGCGTCGGAGTGGATAGAGATTACGACAGATGTCTAATGATGTTTCAAGAGGTGACAAACATGCGCAACCTGCCAACTTTCGAAAATATTAACATTGTCTTTTGGGGATCCAGGCAGCTCGGCTAGGACACGAAGGTGCTATCGAACGAATGGAATTCCACGACAGTTTGCAACCTGCCATGGGATTGAGGAACAGCAGCAGCAGTAGTGGATTGGCACGAAGTGCAAGCATCGGGGCACGGGGACGCACCATGTCTCTCGCATCGCACCGCGCCGAGTGACCTGCAGTGTTTTCCTGCAGCAGAATAGATCATCTTACATGTTCTATCTGACCCCAGATTTTCTTTGGAGATTTTCTTTTGCTGTGAAATAAATTTTGACAAGTGAAAGTGACTTTTGATGAATTCGTTTGTCGTTCGCGAAGGGCCCGCCAGCGCCAAGGACGAGGGCATGCGGTCGTTCCTGTGGTCCAAGCGCTGGCTGGTCCTCAGGGAAGCGACGCTGGGAATCTACAAGAATGCGGTAAGATCTTCCAAAGGCGTTAAATTGGGCTCGTACTGACCCTCCCGTCCCTGTGTTCTGCCGCTTCCCGCCCCCTGGCCCTAGTCTGCCATGCAGCCAATGACAATGATCATGCTGAGAGATGTGCAGAGTGTGCAGAGATCGGACCTCAAGGCATACTCCTTCGAGCTCACGATGGCCAATGAAGAAAAGACATTCAACTTTGCATGCATCTCCGATGACGAAGTGTACGGCTGGATCGACGATATATATCAGGTAAGAACGATAGCCGCTATGAAGATTCGATGACTGACCGACTTTTTGACTTGGATTGGCGGACTTGAAACACACACACACACATTTAAATACAACAGCGGTTATCAAGAACGGGGATCAGCGGACCAACCAACTTTGTTCACGAAGTACATGTCGGAGTTGGAGACGATGGATTATTCAGGGTAACTCTTATTTCATATAATCGCTCAAGCTTGTGCTTATTGTTTTGCACTGCATGGCCTGGAACCCACAAAAAAAAAAAAAAACAACAACAACAACAACAACAACAACACAAAAACAAAACAGGGTCTTCCTGAAGCGTGGAAAGGAATTCTTCAATCTTCGGCACTCGGCCATTCAGATGCCTTACAGCAAAACCCACAGGCAGTAATGGACGCCCTCAATTTCTACACTGCCGGGAGCATGGGCCCTCAGTCAACCTATTCCGGCATGGGCAACCAATCCACATACAGTGGATACGATAACGAATCCGCCTATGAAACCGATTACATTGAATACGACGATGAAGAAGACCCAGCGCCACGACCATCTGCCAGCGGCAGTCGACGACCCCTTCCCCAGCGAAAAGCGTCACAATCCCACAGCCACCGCGGCGCTGACGAACAACTCACGTCATCAAAGGGCAGCGAACGTCCATACGATGACACTCGCCGTCCCCAGCGGCAAACTTCTCAAAAGCGGAGAGACTATGACGATGAATCCGCAAACAGTAGCAATGTTTCCCCTCTCTCCCTTGGAAATCTCCCCTCCTCCTCGCGAAATGGACGCATGTCTTCAGCAACACCTACTTCTCCATACACACCTACAACCCCCGGCGGCGATTCAATGTCTCCCCGTCGTGCCGTCTCAAGCTCTAGAGAAAGATCGCGGCCTCAACGGGGAGACAGCAATGCAGAGTCAAACAGCAATGGAAGCGGTGTGCGAATGAACAGAAGCGGGGCAGGGCCTGGTGGATCTGATGAGGGGTCGTCGGCGTCCTCATCGCGCAGGAAGCTGGAACGGAGTGAATCCAGGTCGAAACAGTCTCCGGAACTAGAACGTTCGAGCTCCCAAACTGGTAGTACTGCTAGTGGTAGGCGGGAACTCCCGCCGCGTCGAGGCGGTGGTGGCGGTGGTGGTGGTGATGCAGACGAATATTCTGATTCCAGGAAACCTGGACCTCCTCCTCCTCGATCCGCCAAGAACGACAGTGGTGAACAGTCTCAAGCAGAGAGAGACTTGGAGCGTTTACAGAGGAAAGAAGCTCGTGCTCGAGAAAAGGCGGAACGAAAAGCACAAGAAGAAGCGGCTGCACGACAGGAGGAAGAAAAGAAGGCAAAAGAAAAGAAGGCTCACCGTTCGTCAAAGTTGTCAGACTCGGAAGCAATGGATCGATTACGTATGTTTTGCTTTTGTGTGTGTGATAACTCAACCTAACATTTGATTTTTGTGGTTCCTTGTTTCCATTCAGGCGCCATTGTCACACCCGGCGACCCCAACCTAATTTTCCGAAAAGTCAAAAAACTCGGAGAAGGAGCATCCGGAAGAGTCTACCTCGCCCGAAATCTCATCGACTCAACAGCTCCCAACGTTGCAATCAAAGAAATGGCCCTCGCAAAACAACCAAGAAAAGATCTCTTGCTGAACGAAATCCTGATCATGAAGGAAAGCTCGCACCCAAACATTGTCCAATACGTTGATTGCTATTTGGTTGAAAACGATTTATGGCTGCTGCTAGAGTACATGGAAGGAGGACGACTTACAGATATTATTGAAAACAACAAATTAACTGAACCACAAATCGCCACTATTTGTCAAGAGGTGAGGAGGAGGATTGTTGTATGCTTTTTTTGTCCCCTTCAACTGACGTTGTATCTGCTTTAGATTGTCAAGGGTTTGATTCACCTACACAAACGCGGAATCATTCATCGAGATATCAAGAGTGATAATGTTTTAGTGGGCCGCGACGGTAGCATCAAACTAAGTGAGCCCTTCCGTTAACGCTATGACTCACCCCTCGCTAAAAAAAATTAAACATTAAAAAAAAAAAAAAAAAACAGCCGATTTCGGATATTCCGCCAAAATAACCGTCACCCGCAAACAACGCGCCACTCTCGTCGGAACACCCTACTGGATGGCCCCAGAAGTCGTCAAACGCAAACCCTACGGCCCCAAAGTCGATGTCTGGTCCACTGGAATCCTCGCCATCGAATGCATTGAGGGTGAACCGCCCTATCTCGATGAAGATCACTTGAAGGCGCTTTTCCTGATTGCCGCGAACGGGACCCCCACGCTCAAGGATCCGGCTTCACTTAGTAGAGTGTTCAAGTCGTTTTTGGGTTGTTGCTTGGAAGTAGATGTAGATGCTCGGGCGTCGGGAAAAGAACTCTTGGCTCACGAATTTTTCAAGATGGCTGTTCCTGTCAATGAATTGTCGTCACTGGTCAAGATTTCTTCACGGCGATCGAGAACATAAAATTTAATGTAATAACGCTGGGTGTGATTGATTGAAACTCTAAATGTTTGAATAAACTTTCTTTTACTTGGTAAAGGGGTAAATGAAATCGAAAGCAAAGAGACTAATCACAAAGAAAAAAAAAAGCCCATCGTCTATTTCCTCTTTTTGGGGGCCACTAATGGAGCCAATACACTCAAAGCTGGTGCAGTTTTCAAGAATTGATGCTGAAAGAACGAAAGATAGAAAGAGGTCACAAAGAGGTTGCAAAAAAGCTTTTTTTAAAAAAAAACAACAAACCTGAATAAGTTCGTCACTAGACGCACGCTTTGCAACGTCCACTTCAAGGCAACGACCCAAAAAGTTTTTGAAAAGTGCGCTCAGTTTTTCTGGGTTTTTTAGAGTCGGGGTACCATTGGTAGCAATCAAATAAAGAGCCTTTAGGGGGTCCTCGTCCAGGTAGGGAGGCTCTCCTTCGATGCATTCAATGGCCATAATTCCTAGTGACCACATGTCTACTTTTGGTCCGTATTCCTTCTGCTTGACAACTTCTGGAGCCATCCAGTATGGAGTGCCCACTTGTATTTTTTTAAAAAAAAAAAAAACGAACAAGTCAGTTGTCAAATCCCTAACTCGAACAAACAAAATTAAAACATACCCATTGTAGCACGTTTTCCACGGTCAGCAGTCAATCGAGCACAATAACCAAAGTCCGCTGTTGGGAAGAAACAGTCAATACAAATTAACCATTTTTAGAAATGTAGTAAAATAAATAAAACTCAACTGATTTTCACTTGACCATTGGCACCAAGTAAGACATTGTCACTCTTGATGTCTCGATGGATAATTTGTCGCTCATGCAAATGCTGTAACCCTTTTGTAGTCTAGAAAACAGTAGGTGGTGAGATTATTTACTGAGGAGGTAGTGGTATTCTCGAAAATGAAAACCTCGTCGTCAAAAGGAATGATGAGACGAAACAAGAAATCTTCGCCTGCGGCGAATCAACACTAGTTGAAAAGACACCAACCTCATTACAAATGACAGCAATTTGAGGCTCCGTAATAGTATTGTTATCAATAATATTGGTCAAAGTACCGCCTTCCATGAGTTCCAAAACCAGCCACAAATCTTCTTTGACAAGAAACGAGTCCAGGTAGTTTACAATATTTGGGTGGGAAGAGTCACGCATAATCATGATTTCATTGACCAAAAGTTCCTTTCTAGGTTGCTTCTTCAAGTCCATTTGTTTGATGGCGACAGTGGCAGGACTGTTTGGGTTGGCATTGCTTGTTGGACGAGCCAAGTATACTTTGCCTGACGCTCCTTCACCAATCATTTTGATTTTCTGGTACATGAGAGTGGGATCGCTTTTTGTCACGATGGAGCCTTCATAAAATTTGATTGTCAAAGGGCGACTCTTTGAATAACGTAAAAAAAAAAAAAAACGAAATACTTACGCAATTTATCCATAATTTGGCTTTCTGAAAGAGTAGAAAGCCTGACATCCTTGTCCTTCTTCTTTTTGGTGGTCAAGGCAACAGCCCCCGTCACAGACGGAACGGGCGGTGTGGGTGGAGGAGCGTCCAGCTGCGGCTGGGAAGGCGAGAAGCCCCCATCCAGTTCTCGCTGTTTGGCATCTCGCTCCAAGCGTTCCCGCTCCTTTTCACGCTCCTTTTCCCGTTCGGCACGGAGCCGGTCCCGTTCCCGCTCCCGCTCTTTCTCTCTCTGCAGGTCCTTCTCCCTCTGCAGCTCCTTCTCGCGGGCGGCGGCAGCAGCGCGTTCCCGTTCGCGTTCTCTGTCGCGCAGCTCGCGCTCGCGCTCTTCTTGCTGTTGCTGCTCGGGCCGCGCGACGGGGCGGCTGCTGCTGCGCGGATTCGCCGACGCGTCGTACTCGCGGCCGCCCGTCGACGCCGGCGCCACGTCTTCCGTCGACCGCCCCGTGCGCGACGCCGCCGCCGCAGACGCCGACGCCGGCGTGCGCTCGGGCACCGCGCGCCCGGCCGACGCCACAACGCCGCCGCCGATCGACGGCCGCCGCGCGGGCGGCGGCGCTGGCAGCGGCACGCGCGTCGGCACCTGGCGGCGGTCGCGTTCTTCAGAGTAGCGCTCCTGCTGCGGCGGGCTGCCTGTTTTTGTTTTTTTTTTTTTTTTTTTTTTTTTTTGGTTTCGTTTTTTGGCTTTTCAGTTTTCTGCCATTTTGCAATCGTCTCACTTTTTTTATATATACCTTGGCCCCCACTGGCTGCCGCGCTTTGGTTTCGTTCAGGCCGCACCTCGCCTGGCATTCGTCGACCCGTGACTGACTCGGATCTGGATCGACCCTCCCCAACCATAGTACTACTACCACTACTACCACTACTACTGCTGCTGCTGCTGACCGTACTCAAGTTCTCAAAACTACCAGTCAAGCTACTAGGACTCGGCGTCGAATAAATCGCATCCTCTTGTCCTTGTTTCAGATTCTCAGTGTAAAACTCCAACACATCCAAAACAGCTTGTGGGTTTTTGGTGATTTCGTCTTTTGATAAGGACGACGATTCGAGAAGGTTGCGCCAATCTTGTGGAAGGCCCTAAAAAAAAAAAAATGTAAGAATTTTGTTGATAAAAAACTCTTCTTTTACAGTAACATGAGGCACACACAAAATAAATGAATAAAAAAACTAAAATAAATCTAATATTTTTTTTTTTTTTTCCTTACCGTAAAAGCACCACTATTCAGATCAAATCCAACATGAACTTGATGCACAAAGTTGGTAGGAGCTCCAATACCCATTAAAGGAGACCTCTATTTTGTGTGTGTATGTGTGTGTGTGTGTGTGTGATTTCAGTTAATGTCATTTTTTTCATTTATCCCAAATGAAAAAAAAAAGGTCATGCTTGAAAAAAAAAAACTAACAACAAAAATAAAACTGCCTTTTGCTGACCTGGTAAATTTCGTCCATCCAAGAGTACAATTCTTCATCTGATCGACACGAAATAAAGTATGACTTGTCTTTTGTGACTACTTCGAAGCAGTAGGGTTTATGATCAGTTCGTTGCACCGTTTCAACCTCCTTCAAAAATATCAGAGCCAGCGCTTGATACGTGTTCTAAAAAAACCCCGTCCCAAGAACAAGAAGTAACAAAGAAGAAAAAAAAGAAACAGGAATCAGTTTTAGGTCCAGCGAAGGCAAGGGTTCGGTTTCCCTTTTGAAAAGAGGCACACACACACACATGCCCATTTGCAACACACACACACCTCGTTCCTATGGAAAGTCAGAGTCTGCTCCCGCAACAAGAGCCATCGTTTGGACCATATAAACGATCGCAGTCCATCTTCCTTGACGGCGCAAAAGCCGCGCTTTACAACGTACGATGACATTATGTTCTTTTTTCTACAACAATAATAATAAAACTACAATTATCGCAAAAAAAAAATTGATTGGAAGTCCCCCCCCCCCTCCTTTTTCTTCTTTCCTTCAAACACAACGAGCGATGTCGGTATTTCGTTTTTTTTTTGTTTTTTTTACTGTACTCTCCACAAGTTTTTTTAAAGATCCAAGTACATATAATATGTTTCAAAAATTTCCTCAAGCCGTTCCTTTGGCCACTCTCCACAACCCAAATACACCCACACCAATAATCGCTACAGCAAAACTCTTTTTAGCAACCACGCCCCAATCCATTCCAGCGGCTTCTTGTTCTCCTGTTTCTGAGCTAGTTGTAGTTGCTGCAGTAGGAACAGTACTAGTACTAGCAGTTGTAGTAGTTGTAACTGCTTCCTTGGCACTCTTTTTCTTTTCTCGGCGACGCAGGTTCTTTTTTTGCGTTGGTGTTATTGGTTCAGTCACTTTTGGAGTTGATGTATTGAGTTGACCTAAAGTTTTTTGAGGTTGGTTGGATTTAAAATGTTGATGCATATTCCGTTAGTTCAGTGTTGAGTACTAAACAATTTGTTAAAAAAAAAAAAAGGAACTACTTTACCATTCTTTTTTAAAGCAGCCAAAGCCTTCACCTTTTCAACATCAAAAGAATTTCCTTGAGCCCGTAGTTCAGCATCCATCTCTACTAGAGCATCCAAAGCAATTTCATTCAACCCCGACAATTGAGGAGGCATTGAAAGCTCCTTCACCTTCTTGACACCTTCTCGAATCAACTCAATCCCTTTGGTAACATTTGGTTCCTCCAAACCAAACCCATTCAAATGAAAGATACCCAAATTCCACATGCTTTGAGCGTGTCCTTCTCTTGCAGCAACAGTCCACGAGGCAACAGCGCCTTCTGGTTTCGGTTCCCCAATCCCACTCCCTCCTTCCATCAAAAGAAGCCCCGTTTGAAAAAGCAGAGTCTGATACAATCGAGGTTGTTCCACCGCCATAGCACCACCATCGAGATCCTCACCAAACCCAGCCTGCAAAGCAGCACGCGACCATTGCAAAGCATCCAAAAAAGATTTAGGATTACTGTGAGACCCACTCGCATAGGTAGTCATGAGAATGTAGCATGCTTCCGGGTTTCCAGCGTTTCCAGCACGCTTGTGCCAGAGGAGAGCCGAGCTTTCGCTTTTTGAGACGGGGAGGCCGGGCATTTCTTCTTTTCCAATTTCGTACCAGGCGGCGAGTTTGAGCATTGCAGAGATGGAGCCGTTTTCGGCGGCAGTGTGCATGAGTTTGAGTGTTCCTGCATCGCCGAGGTTGTGTAGGGAGCTGGCGAGGAGGTATAGGGAGTGTGGATCCGTGTCGGTGTTTGATTCGATTCCTGTATGCGTGCGTGCGTGGGTGTGTGGGTGGGGAGGAGAGAAGAGAGAGTGAGTGTTTTTTCGTTTTCTTTCTTTTTTGGTTGGCTTACCTCCTTGGATGGGCAGCGGCCAGTGGTTCTTTAGCGTGCTCTTTGGCACGCGCACAATGACAATGTTGAAGAACGGATTGGGCCGCTTGTCTTTAACAGAGTTGACCGAGTTGTCTTTGACAGAGTCGGAGTCGGCGTCCGCCAGCGCGCCGAGCGCAATCGGCCTTACGAGCACGTCGACGCTGTCCTTGTTGACGGTCGCGTACAGCCGCCCGCGCAGCAGCAGCAGTCCGCGCACGCGCACCGTCAGCGCATCCACGCGGCACTCGACGCCCACGTCCGCTTCGACCACCGACGGCGCCACGCGCGCGCTGAACAGAATGTGCGAGTCCGTCTGCGTCCAGTTGTACGCTGCGCCCGACGGGTCCGCGATGATGGTGCGCGATGCGAGCGCCGCTTCGTCAGGGACTGTCGTCATTTTTTTCTATTTTTTTATTTTTTTATTGCTTGCAACTTAAAACAATTGATATTTTTTTTTTTTTATCAATATTACTTTCATCAAAAAGACGCAGCACACCACGCTGCCCCTTCCGCTTCGCCTCCTCGCGTGCACGGCCAATATACTCCCGCGTGCTGCGCTTTCGCAGGTTGGCTGCTGCCAAAAAGGACTCTACGAAATCAGTGTATCCGTGGTGGGCTGCCCAGTACAGGCAGTAGCCCGCATGTTCCGCCGTCATATTGCGCCTCACATTCGCATCACTTAGCAACAGTTGCGCAACGCTATGCTTGCCTTCCTCCATGGCAACCATCAACGGCTGGTTGTCAAAAGCACCTGCATTCACGCGTGCATCCTCCAACAACAGAGACACAATCTCCAAATTCCCTTCACTGGCTGCATAAAACACGGCACTGTTGTCGTCATCTGTTGGATCCACTTGTGGGTGCGCCAAAAACAGTTTCACGACATCCACGTATCCCATTGCACACGCAACCACCAGAGGCGTGTTTTTATGCATCGAGACGTCAAATGAAGGTAATTGGTACATCAAGTATTGGGAAAGCCGTAACGCCAACGTCGGTGAAACCCGCCATCGTTCCCAATCATCCAAATCTGCGCCTTTCGGGGTTTTGGCTGCAACAGCAGCAGCAGCACTTGCGGTTTGCCTTTGCTCTTCTTCTTGTTCTTCTTCCCAGTCCGAGTCGTTCAAGGCATCATCTTCACCGTCTTCACCACCATTATCAACGACACCTCTTTGCTGTTGCAATGGATTCAAGGGCTCAGCAGCAAATACCAGAGGTAAAACAGCCGCTTTATAAGAAAACGGTAGTGCCCTCCAAACTGCGTCTCTGATTCCTTGATGGTGCAGCATATGCCAAACAGTGGCATACCGCCTCGACACCAGCTTCAAATGCTCTCTTGCAAACGATGCGTCATTCAACAGCACAAGTCCAAATAAAGACTTGGACGAAAGCGCAGCTTGAGGTACGTCCTTGAGTGGAAGCAACAGTGCAATCGAACGGAGGACTTCTGGCGGTAGAGTATTCATTTCTTTCCTTTGTTAATTGATCATTATTCTGACTTGAAACAACAACAAAGGGCTTTACAACAACAAAAGAAACAACACATGACAATCAATGCAATCAAAACAAGTCCCCCGACTACACCACCAGCAACATATCCCGTGATATTCGTGGCGTCGTAAGAAGTCAGGTTGCACTGCTTGTACTGGTTCTGGAGGTTGTCAAAACAAGACTGAGCGGTACAGTCGCCCGGGGCACTTAACGAAAGAATAGTAGTGATGCATTCTTGCTCTGTAATCGTGCAGACACCTACAAGTAAACCCGGGATATTAGAAAAAAAAAACCTATCACGTTTCAACCAAAACTTTGGAAAACCCCCTTCCGCACTCAACAGCGGCACAGGATTGCTTCGACAGTATTCAACGTGATTAAAAAGGCCAGAAACAGTGTAAGGCTCGTGTGTGCAGGGGAATAAGAACTCATGTATAAACACTTGGAGTTAAGAAATCGACTCAAAAACACTTGTTTCTTCAGGGGTTTCGATATTGCAATCACAATGTCAAAGTGCCTTTACTACAAAAAAGAAAAACCACACACTCACAATCTAAATGACTAATGAAATGAAAAAACTTTAAACAATGCAACAACAACAGCAAATGGCACGGCAGAAGCACCACAAACACGTAATAACAAGAGCAATGAAAATGAGTCCCCCAACGACACCACCCGCAACGATTCCGGTCAAATCTTTGGTTTCGTAATCTGAAACAAGACACTTGTTGTTGTCGCTCTTCAACCGGTTGTAGCAAGCTTGTTGGGTGCAAGCATCGGTGTCAAAGATTGTGTTGTAGTATTGCGTCTTGGTGCTGCAGATACCTGTGTGCAACAACAGCTTAGTTTTAAGGACCCCTCTCGTTACAAAATGGATCATGGGAACTTACATTGGCATAGAGTTGCATTGACAACAGCAAGGTGAACGAGAACGACAATGATCGAGTTCTTGATGGTAGCAGTGGTAAACATTTTTGGATGATTTGATGATGTTGGTTTTTCGCTAACAAGTGTTTTTGCTTGTCATTTCCGAAAATGAACCCTTTTTCAAGGCGTGGGGCATACGCTTTTCGCAGTTGTACTCTGCTGGTTTGTTATCTTTGGGTCACTCCAGATGCACATATAATTTCTGCATGTATTCATAAAACCAAACTACACATTGCTACTGGTGCTCGCTGCCGCATTCGCCGCCATAATCTCCTGCTTCACCCTCTCCTTATACGCCACCGCATCACCTTCATACTTTGCCTTATTCTTATACACTCGCGTCATCTCAGGATCGAACCCTTTTCTTTCATCCCCATAAACCGCCCACGCAGGAGTCGGCGCCAAATAATCCATCGCCGTAAAATGCTCCCCAGACCTCACCAACTTGTGGAACTTTGGATAATCTATCCACGTGTGCCATACGCCTTCAATCTTGTATTTCTTGTGCGAAATCAAGAGCGAGTTTGTGTGTGCGTGTTCACAAGAGATTTCGTATTCATCGTCAACGAATGCGCAGAGTAGCTTCACGAATTCAACTACTTCTTCGTGGAAGGGGACGTTGGACATTGTGAGTGGGTTGTTGCCAGTGTATCCACAGAATGTGACACCCTTGACTTCGATGAAGTCGGGCTTTCCACGGCGGATGAGTTCGGCGTAGTTTTTCAGGTCGTCAGCGTTGAATCCCTTTACCAGAGTAAGACGGAACACTGAAAATGAAACAGAAAGAAAAAAAAAAAGAAAAAAAGAACAGTATTTAAAAACTCGATCCCATAGATTTGAACCAAAAATTCACCTGTTCTCTGTTCCTTCTTGGCCAATTCATCCAAACAATCATTAAATCGTTCCCAGAAATCAGAAAACAGCGGACGATCAATTTTTTTCAGCGATTCCTTATTTCCTGCATCAATACTCAAGTACAGTTGCGTGATTGGCTTCAACTTGCGAATCAACTCCGGAAACTGCGCATTTGTTACCAAAAACGAAGAAATGCTCCGTTCGTGCAAGAGATCCACGAATTCGTTAATGTGTGGGTACATGATGGGTTCCCCGACAAGAGACAAGGCGCAGTGAGCGACATTCATTCCTTCCTCAAATTTCTCGGTAGTGACTCCTGGTACGCCGCGCATCTGCTTCACCATAAGCCTATGCTTTTCAATAGCACCCTCGATAATTTCCAACGGAGGATCCGCCTTCCAGCGCCACTCAACACCAACAGGATTAGTCTGATGTCTCCAGCAAAAAACGCACTTGTTTGCACAAGCAAGAGAAGGCGTAGTTTCCATACATCTATGGGACTCAATCCCATAAAACGTGTGTTTGTAGCAACCCCCACGTCCACGCATTTGAGCCTTGGTCCACCGACACAGCTTGACTCCAGAGTGAGAACCAATCAGCTTGTACCCTTGCTTTTCCAAGTTCTTGCGTAGGTTCGGGGTGAGCATTTCACGTGTGTGTGCAACGGGACCGTTTCCTTTGCCGCCTTTTCGAATTTGGACGCCGTTACTTCCTTCTTCTTGCTCCTTGTTGGCTTCGGCGGCGGCTTTTAGGCCGGCGGCTGCAAATGCACCCAGGTCTTCCAAGTCCATTAATTCGTTCTGGTTGTTGTTGTTGGCGCCTTGCAGATCATCGTTTTCTTCATCGCTTGATATGTAGTCATCTTCCAGCTCTTCATATTCATCTTCATTTGCTGCGGCATCGGTCAATGACAGCTTTTCAACGTTGGCACCAAGTGCGGTAGTGTTTGATAAGAGGGAGTTGATGCCCACAATACAAGAATCAATCCAAGAGTCCAACACGCCATCAAACTCTAATGTTTGTGGGGGTGGGGGGTTGTCAGATGCCTGTTTTGCTTTAAAGCAGCAAAGGGCCAAAAAAAAAAAAAAAAGAAACCTGTTCGTTCTGACACATCGCCAAACACACTTTGCGCCACGCGTTCAGCGGCCATTTCTTTGAGGTAAGCATCGACGTTCTTGGGAAAGAGACACCAAGTGTCGCCGTATGCAGAATCACCCACGCCAAACACTGAATAACGAAGATTTGCCAGGGACGCTTTAGATACTCGGAAATCAAAGCGGGCATCTTCGAGCCAACTATTTTTTTTGTGTTTTTTTGTGTTTTTTTTTTTTTTGTTATGGTTGAGTATGTTTGCATTACTTAAGGAAGGACGGGTTACCTCCAGAACCAGGCAGCATCGTCAGCTGGACCGCCGTCAATGTAAGTTGTAAGTACAAAAAAGACGAGTTGAGAGCTGCTGCGCTTCATCAGGTCGTCGTTGTCAAAGCTGATAGACGGTAAGGTAAAGGCTAACAATACAGAACAACAGCACGCCTTCCTTACTTCTTCATGTTCACTACTTCAACGGCATTGCTGGGGACCTGCACCCGCTTGGAAACTGCAGCGGCCAGCTTGTCGGCGAATGTCTCAGTTGTCCCTTCTTGTGTGGAGAAGACCACAGTGACTTTGATGTCCATCTTTTTTTTCAAGTGTTTCAAATAAAAGTATACCTCCCAAAAGGATATATCAAAGATGCAATCAAGTCTACTCAAGCGTTTTATTAGAATTTTAACTATTTCTGTTTCTCGTGAAAGGCATCACGTCATACTGTAACATGCTCTGACACCACCAACCACGCCCCCTTCAACTTCCGTTATCGTTTCTTTTCCAGTTTGTCCATAATAGAATCCAAGCGTCTCTCGAGTCTGTTGAATCTCTCCTCCTCTCTCTTTAGCAGAGTCGCTTCGAGTTGTTTGAACTCGTCTTCAAGAAGGTGGTGCCAAGGATACAGCACGGTTGCCTGGAACGTCAGGGCTGACACTCCAACGGCGAGAGTCACGTAAGGAAGCCATTGGCGAAGAACTGGATGCATATGATTTGTTTGTCGGGATTTTTTGATCAAAAAGATTGGGTTTCTTGTTGACTTTTTTCAACCATCAAATTGTTTTGTTGCTTGACTCATGGTGACGCATCGGAGTTTTTCATCACATTAACTTAAACTTGTCAATCTGAATAGAAAGTGTCAAACTTGAACGTCTCTATTTCTCTTTCTCTGTCTTGAGTGAAGTCAATGGTGCACCGTTTCTCTGTTATTTCTTGAATAAAAGAATTTGCACCAAAACAAATGTCTCAAAACAACAACGCGTTTCAAAAACTGGAATGGGAAGCCACTTACATTCTTTTCATTCTTTACTGTTTTGGTCTATTTGCAACGCCTTTCATTGCCACCCTTCCGCAAATGCGCTCCCAGCAACAACCCCCACCTCCACCTCCACCACCCACTGTTTCCCACGACCGTGACGAATCAAATACTGGTAGAGGTGAATCTCACAGTAGTATTCCAGTGCATGACGCCCCTACTGCTCCAATTGAAGATAGAGCAAATGATTCTCGTGTCATGACCGATCGTGTGAGTTTTTTCGTGTTCTGTGGGAACACTACCATTATACCAACAAAACACAAATGAAAAACATACACAGAACTTCACCAAAGTAGCTCAGTTCACGCGCACAACCCGTTCAGCATTCTTGCTCGTCTTTGCATCCACTGTCGCTCATTCAATTTTCGGTATTTCAAGTTACGGGTCTGCAGTCTTGACTTGGATTACGCTCGTCTTGATGGTTGGATGGGAAGTTGTAATTTTGCTTGGAGGTGGAGATTCACTCGTCTTTGAATGCATGGTGTTTATTCCAGTGCTTGTTCTTCAAATCATCAATTTTGGTCTTTGCTTTTCTTGAATCCCGCTATTTCCTGATATTCTTCTTTTCTCAACTTGTTATTGTTTTATCAGGAAAACGAAATAATAAACAATTAAAACAGCAAAAATTCACTCCCATAACAACCACCATCGGCAGTCCACCTCGGTCTCACTAGACATCAACAGTTTATCGAAAATGGCGCCAAAAGGTTCTGTCTTCAATTTCCGCATCGGGGTCATACCCTTCCCTGCGGAAGGAGGGACGATGGGAGAGAACAGTAACTAAATTGATTATAATTCCAAAAAACAGGACAACACAAGTATTCAGTTCTTCTTCCAACATACAATGAAAGAGAGAACCTCCCAATCATCACTTGGATGCTGGTTAAGGCTTTCAAAGACAAGTAATGGGCGTTGATTTGGTCCAAACTACTCCTATCTCTAACATTTTTTATTAGTGAATTGGATTTCGAGATCATCATCATCGACGATGCATCCCCAGATGGAACTCTTGAAGTTGCAAAGCAGCTGCAGAAGGCTTTTGGCGAAGACAGAATTGTAAGGGCTGTGGATTCAATGTGGTTTTTGGGGTGACCTCAAAAACGAATCACAAAATACAAATACTTACTATGTGAAACGATCCGCAGTTGCTCAGACCTCGTGCTGGTAAATTGGGTTTGGGAACTGCCTATATCCATGGAATTGAACATGCTACTGGTGATTTTGTTTTCATTATGGATGCCGACATGTCACACCACGTATGTTTTTTACGCATGTTTTTTTTATTACTTTTGCTGCTTCTGTTGCTGCGGAGGTTGTGCTTGTTCATGTCTAATAGCTTCACGTCAATTTCAACATAGCCAAAGTTTATTCCCGACTTTATCAGAAAACAAAAGGAAGGAAATCTGGATGTAGTCACTGGAACCAGATATGCGTTGGGAGGAGCCGTGCATGGATGGGATCTCCGTCGCAAGCTGACTTCTCGTGTTGCAAACTACCTTGCCGACACGTTGCTCACTCCTGGAGTATCTGATCTTACTGGATCTTTCCGTTTGTACAAGAAGCCCGTTCTTGCGGCCATGATCAAGGCTACGAAATCAAAGGGTTATGTTTTCCAAATGGAGATGGTATGAGTGTTTCGAAACACCTCGTTCCCTGTCTTTCATGTATGTACACTTACGCTGCATATTTATTGAACAGATGGTTCGTGCAAGACAAATGAACTTTAGCATTGGAGAAGTTCCCATCACCTTTGTTGACCGAGTGTTTGGAGAATCAAAGCTTGGAGCAGCTGAAATTGTTGGATACTTGAAGGGATTGTGGACCCTGTTCCTTGATGTTTGAAAGTGTGTGTGTGATAAATGAAAAGTCAACCTCAAAAAAAAAAAGATGAATATTGATCAGAACACAGCTAAGCAACTTCTTGCCACTGGAGCATTCTTGGTTCTGCTCGATGCCCCAGTAGATATCTCTTTCGGAATTGATTTGAACGAATGGCAAACTGGTCCTCGCTTCAAAGGACTCAAGCTCATCCCTCCTGGGCTACACTTTGTGCACTACAGGTTTTTGGCACAAGACTTGTTTTGTGTTGTTTAACCTCTCCAAACAGTTCCAAGAACTCATCGACTGGTGAAACGGGCATTCGAACTGGCTTCTTCAAGTTCTTCGCATCCAAAGAGGTTGGTCCTTTCTTGAAGAGGTTTTTGGCTAAGCATTTGACAAAAAGATCTACGTCACGCAATGGGACAAGGCAGAAGAAGACTTGCTTGATGATTCTGTTTTGGATAAAGACCAAATAGAGCGGATCAAGTACAGTTGAGTTTGTTTCTTTGGGTTTCTGCGCAGTCTCCCAGTAAACTCAAACAGACAACCAACAACAATAACAACAAAGACATTCTCCAATTCGAACCGAATTTGGGAGCGTATCCTCTGATTCCACATCCGCAGCAACCTCTTCCGACGTACCAGAAATGGTTGCGATTGACAAACTACATCAGCCAACCTTTGTTGTCATCTTTGCTTCCAACGTCAAAGAAAGTCAGCTCTCTGGTCTCTGTTTCTCGATTTTCGGATCTGGATGACTCGATTTTGAGTACGGCAGGCGTGGCAGCGCCAGGAGTGGAAAAGGATGGTGATATGGTAATGGAGAAGGAACAACAGCAGCAGCAGCAGAATCAAAATCTACAGCATCTAGTATCGCTTAATATCCAGTTCACTCCAATTGATCTGAAAAGGTCGTTTCCATCGAATGCAACTCCACAGGAACGAACAAAATATTCATTGGACAAGAGTTATTTATTGAATCATGTATTGAAGACATTCTACAAAGGAGGTAATTTAGTAGTTGCTGTTATTGCTATTGCCTTGTTGTAACAACACTAAAAACGTAACAACACAACAGATTTCAAGCTTCTTTTAGGAGAACTTCAATTTTCGTTCATTCTTTTCCTTGTTGGACAAGTATATGACGGATTGGAACAATGGAAGTGTCTTGTACAGCTTCTCTGTTCTGCAAAAGAAGCAACCACATCCGCGACAGGGGGGCTCTATTATGAGTTCCTAGGCGTTCTGCATGCTCAGTTGCAAGAATGCCCAGAAGATTTCTTCGTAGATGCGCTTTCGTCATCCAATTTTTTGAGGGTGGCAATTGTGGAGCTTGTTTCAACTTTGAGAGACCCAGACACGGTGGATCGGTTACCAAATGTTCAAATGGAAAAGAGAGTGACACAATTTGTGGAACTAGTTACGGAAAGGTTTCAGTGGGATTTGGAAGAAGCTGTGAAGGAAAAATGGGATGCGGATGAGACGGAGGAGGGTGAATATGCTCCCATGGTTTGTTGAGAGACGTGCAAAATTGACAACTATTTAATAAAAATGTGAGAAGTATGTTGTTGCAGCACAGAGATGGGGAGGGAAGAAAAACTGGAACAAAAGATTCATAAAAAAAAGGCTTACACTCAAATGATCTATCCATTTCAGAAGAAATGTCATATTCCTTTATTTAATTCAATGATACGTCCAACAAAGATACAAATAATCACCCCCACGTCCCTCATTAATATCCGTCGTACGATCAAACCCCATCGCGCTTGGCGGTAAATCATTCTCATCCTTCGTTCTCCACAACCAAACATCCTTGACTTTACGCGCCGCCGCTGCCCCTTTCCCTTGCACTTCCCCCTCCCCTGTGCGTTGCTTCACTGCTCGAAGGTACCGGTAATCCCCACCTGCACCTTTCGCCAAATCCTGCTCACTGCTTGTCGGCAATGGAATATTCGCTGCTGGCTCGCGGTGGAATGTGAATCCAGTGATTGCAAGCGCCGGGTTGCTCGTTCGGTTCAAACAAATGTGCACGTATTTGCCGCCAAAGCCTTGGTTGATGTCGCCTGTTCCATTTCCATGGATTTCCTGGACGTTCCCATGTGGGAATTGTGTGTACACCACTGTGAAGGAAGAAATGTATTCGTTCTCTATGGCGGTGTCCGCGGGCGCGTTGGTGGTGATAATGCTGGAATTGATTGCTTCCACAGTTGGTAACTGTTGTTGCCAAGCAGTTTGAAGCATTTTTTTTAAAATATAAAATAAATCAATTCAAATAATAATAATATTAATAACCCATTCAAGAAAAGCGTAAGTGTATTTATTTGTTCAATCATAAACAATTGGTCATTGCAATGACCGTATTCAAGACCTAAACGAAAGATAACAAAAGAAGGAATCCCATGCCAATATTGCACAATATCCTTTTTCCATTTTGTCTCCAATTTAGTTCTTGTAACCACGGGAAGAACGACGACCACGGGCTCTCTCGAACTTTCTGCCCTTGGAGCGGACGTATGGCTTGACAGAGGATCCTGGAACACCGGCAGCTCCAAAGTGCTTGACAGCTTCACGGGAGTTCTTTGGTCCACGGAGGAGCACAGTTCCCTTTCCGGTTGGGGCACGGAGAGCAAGCTGATCGAAGGTGAGGATCTCACCACCGGCAGCAAGGATACGGGCACGGGCAGAGGCGGTGACGCGGAGGGCGGCAATAGAGAGCTTTGGGACTTCCAACAGACGAATGTCATCAGTAACGGTTCCAACAACAACGGCAGTCTTTCCCTCGTTGTTTTTCAAGTAACGAGCAATGCGGGAAACGGACAATGGTGGACGGTTGATTCTGGACATGAAAAGACGTCTCAAGACAACCTTGTTGAACTTGGAGTCAGTTCTGCGGGCCAAGAAACGGTACAACTGTGTTCGAATGTTTAGGTTTGAAGAATCACAAGCTGGTGGAAACCATGCCAGGAACACACCTTGACGAGCAAAGCCAAGTAGACATCCTTGGAAGATGGAGCGGATCTGGCACTTTTCTTGACGTGGTTCTTCTTACCGGAGTCGATACCCTGTTCGAAGCGTAAGCGATTAGCTCAGTGAATTGCAGATGGTTGAAGCAGTTTGCAGATGCATAGTTTTTGATCGATTCGTAGTGCGATCCCGCCATTGGCTGTTGAGTGTTTGCTGGTTGTTGCATGAGCCACAAGA
The DNA here is from genome assembly GCA_025765595.1 of Obelidium mucronatum. Taxonomy (NCBI): domain Eukaryota; kingdom Fungi; phylum Chytridiomycota; class Chytridiomycetes; order Chytridiales; family Chytriomycetaceae; genus Obelidium; species Obelidium mucronatum. The sequence continues at coordinate 43,108 of JAIVFH010000118.1, read as the reverse complement.
CATCTCCGCCGAACATCGAGCCGCATCGCATCGCGCCATCGCCCGGCCTTGCGCTCCCCAGGAGTCCAGTGTTTTCGCATTGTAGCGACTGATGAGCCGCTTCCGTGGCCGAGGCTGGTGCTCCGTGCCGTGGTGATGGGGAGTGAGAGGCGTACCATTTTATTGTCAGATTCTAAATCCAAAACACGATAACACTATTCAAACTGCTGTAAACTGCTGTCTCATGCCCTTTTGCAAAGAATGATTTTACTTTAATTGCTCATTGCTGCTCCTCTCAAGGCAATCTATCCATCTCTTTCTGTCTCACTTCCTTCTCAGTTCGTTCGGGATCCAAAACACTGAAAGGTCAAACTTCGAAAAGTGTTCATTGTGACTGACTGAAAGAAAAACAAACTCATAGTTAAAGATAGTTTCTAGTCTCGTATTTCTTTTTATGTAGAAATAGTGTTTATTATTTGATAAAACAAAATGGGAAATGTAAGTACATTATTCATTTATCACACCGACAGACTGGCAAGGCATCAAGCCATCTGAAATTCTTGCTCTTTTTCATTCTGTTCGTCTTCACTCACTCTCACTCAATAGTTCTCAGTAATCAAGCACGTCCACGACGGTAAACTAACAAACACCTTCCAATCCTGGCCTTCTCTTTAAAAACGCCATTTTTTTCCCAGCCCACGAAGACGGCATTTGGTCAGTTGCATGGACCCGCAGAACAAACAAGATTATTACTGGTTCTGTCGATGACACTGTCAAGATCTGGTCAGGAAGTCCTACTTTGTTATTTTTCCATAACTAAACGCATACACTAATTTGTATGAAATGCTATTTTTTCGTCTTTTAGGGATGCTGAGGAGGTGACTCCACTCCATACGCTCAGTGGCCACCAACTTGGTGTTGTTTCGGTGGATTCATCAAATTCTGGGCAATGTAAGTAAATTCACGTCATTTTCCCTTTAATTTCGATTTTGACTTGTCTTGCGTTTTGTAGTTGCTGTCTCTACGTCTTTGGACAGTCAGATTCGAATTTGGGATGTTGCCGGAGGAAATCTATTGAAAACTATTGATGCTGGGCCAGGTATTAAAAACAGTTGAAGGAAGGGAATGATTCTCATATTGTTTGAATCAGTCGAGGCGTGGACAACGTGTTTTACTCCAGATGGTCGGCAAATCGCTGCTGGAACCCATGCTGGACTAATTAACCTCTGGACAATCGAAAGCGGTGTCAAGGAAAAGCCGTTGGATACCCGCGGAAAGTTTGTCATGTCTGTAGCCTATGTACGTGGATATTGGAGTTTGGTTATGGTTTTTTGTGCTCTTCTTATATTCAGTCTTGGATGCAAACAGAGTCCCAATGGAGCATACCTGGCAAGTGGAGCTGAAAATGGATCCATTCATATTTTCGAAGTTGCTACTGGAAAGTTGATTCATTCTCTTCCGGGACATTCCATGGCCGTACGTTCCTTGACGTTTTCGCCAGACTCTTCCACGTTGATTACGGCGTCTGACGACAAGCGTATCAATATATATGATGTGTAAGATGAATTAGCAGTGGTGGGGACGGGTTTGAATTTTCTTAAACCTGGCTGTAATGTCGAAATAGGCATCACGCAACTTGTCTTGCCACGCTTGCAGGCCATCAGTCGTGGGTACTTTCAGTCGCTTTCAGTCCAAATGCGCTTCACTTTGCCTCTAGGTAACAAGTTTTTTCTTGGAAGCAAGAGAGTATGTTGTTATTGAACATTTTTTATTGCAGTTCCTCTGATCGAAAAGTCAAGATTTGGGACATGAATCAGCGGCAATGTGTACACACGTTTGAAGATCACACAGATCAAGTATGGGGTATTGCCTATAATGACGATGGATCGCGTTTGGTCAGTGTTGGAGATGATCGCTCGGTTGTTTTGTATTCTGTATGACCCGTGTAGCCCACCCTTTCCTTTCACAGAGAAAAAACAAAACGAAAAAATATATATAATCCCATCTATACCTAACTGATACTTAATAATTTTTAACGAATTATATAAGTACTTGAAAAAAGAAAGTCATCAAACCACCGATAGCAGTTCCAAGTTGCATCTTCAAATTCAAGAGTTTATTTTCCCAACCAATTACTTACTTTAAGCGTTTATTTACGAATAAAAAGAGAAAAGAGTCAGGGACAAAAAACTTAAAACATTATTAAGGAGAATTATTAAAAAGCAAGGAATCATTTGGCCAATAACGGAATGAGTCTTTTTCCTGTCGCCTTTACTACACCAAAAAAGCAGCGATTAGAAGTTGAACAAAAAAATATGTTGTCACCTGGCCCATCACATTTACCTTGGGGGAAAGGTGTCCTACTGTAATGATTTTATCGCTCTTGACAAACACTCCATGGTTTTCTTCACAGGTAAAGTACCGTTTGCCCCTCACGATTCCATCATGTTTTCCCACTATGATTCCATAAATTTTAGTCACACCGATATTTTTTTCCACAAAGACTCACAAGGAAGATGAAGCTTGATTCCACACCAAAGCCCCGAACCAGGGTATGGATCAAATATACCAACATATTTAACGCTCCCTGAATTTTTTAAGGGGGGGAAAGAAAAAAAAAACAGAAGAAAATAAGAACACCAAAGAAAGCATGATTCGGGAGCTTAACTCACCCAAAACACGACCACCATCAATCATAACGCAAACTCGATCTCCAACTTTTGGCTCCTCTTGATTTGGATTGGGTACAATGGGCGGCATGGTGTGATGGTCGTCTTTCTTGGTGGAATCAGTTGGGGGTTGCTTTGCTTTGTTTGCTGTTGTTGGTTTTTTCTTTTCACGGGAGCATGTTGATTTTGCTGAAGCTTCTCGAGCTGTTCAATATATAGTGTTTTTTTTTTTTTAGTTCTTCCTTGTCGTTGGGGAAAAGGCAGAAACTATCTGATAGCTTACGATGAGTAATGTTTGGACCACTTCCCCACCACCATCTGTTGCCGCTGTCTAGATGGTTTCCTGTAGGTGGTGGTGGGTTCAAGGCAAAGTAGTCTGAAGACCTTTGTGGCAGATTTCCAATGATTCCTGGTTGTGGTTGTCGTGAAGCTGTGCTGAATGGCGTTCTTGGCAAGTAAGGGAAGTATCGCGCCTGTTTTTGTTGTTGTTGGTGTAGTTGTTTGTTGGTTGTTACGATAGCTCCCATTTTCGTTTGGTCTTCAGTCTTTTTACCTCTACTAAAGGATCTGACGTTGAATTTCTTTGGAATTTTAGACGCCGGATCTCCCTTCTGAGTTTGGCGACCAATATTTGATAAGCCTGTTGGCCATTTGTTTTAGAAGAATTCAATTTTGAGTATAACCCCCCAACCTTTTTCTGACGGTCCAAGCAAATTCGAGTATTTTTGAAGACGTCACCCGTTCCTTTGGTCTTTGATAGCTCAAGAATATCCATCAAATCGTGCTCCTTGTCTTTCAATCCATCAATCTTATCGTCGCGAATTCCAATCTCTTTCTTGAGCAAGGCGATTTCTCGACGTAAGCTAGAAATCAAAGTGACGTAGTCAATGTTATTCGTGAGATCTTGCATCATTTCCTCCTGATTAAAGTAAAAAAAAGAGTTGAAGAATTTTGACCCTTTGTGTTCAAAGAAAAGACGAAATCAAACCTTCAACTTTCCAGAGGGTGGCTTCGAAACGGTTGTACTACTGCTACGAAGGCCTTCATTTGGTAGAATGCTTTGGGCTTGCTCCTCTTCAGCTGGCTCCAAAGTCTGTTGTGCTTCTTCATACCGTTCGTCATACTCAAAATCTTCATCATCGCCAGCAGCTTCGTCAGCTGCAACAGCTTCAACAGCTTGCGCGTGAACCTCGGCCATTGTTTCCTCTTCTTCCTCCTCATAGTCTGCGTGATATTCTGTTTCTTCATGGGCCTGTCCTTCATTGCTTTCAATAGGAGCGACTGCTGCTTCCGCATCTTCATTCCCTCCAAAGAACTCATCAAAAGCGGCTTGCTCTGCAGCCTCAACTGCTGCTACGGCTGCTTGAATCCCCGCAGACGACGCTTTAGAAAGAACAGCAGATGTGGTGGTGGTGGCAGCAGCAGCAACTTCCATTCTCGAACGAGAATTTGAAAGTGCCGGAGAAAACTGCTGTGCCGGAGACACTGCCTGTGAAAAGGCAGCGGCTGATGCAGATTTGCTGATACCCGCAGCTGCCGCAGCCGCACCACCACCTCCACCAGGCGTCGCGTACCCACCCGACATTGGCGTCGGCGCTGCGATTTGACGCAACGAAACAGACGTAGAAGCGGCCTTTGCAAGAGCCGCCGGTTGCAACGTTGGGGATCCGAATCCAGAGATGGGGTTACTAGCAATCTGGTTGAAGGAGGTGGCAGCAGACATTGGTTTACTTGCCACTTGCGACAAGGCGGCCGTACTTGCTTGTTGTTGTTGGGCGATAACGCTTTTGGAGTATTGTCTGGGGTCATTGGCGAGCGCGTGTTGGGCCATATTGAATTTCGACCCCATTTCATTGACGGCAGCAGAGGTGGATGCCTGGTGGGAATGAGTATTCGACTTTCCATCGAAATCGATTGTGAGCTCGGCGCCGACGCCGGGGGCTTTGATTGTCAGTTCGGCCTCAGAAGCATTGTATGAGGCTTGAAGGAGTGGTGTGCGGCTTGATTCTTTGGCCGGTGCAGGAGCAGTGATATTTGCATTTGATCCAGCAATCGAAGCCGGCTTGGAAGCAGGTCGAGAAATGGGTCGTGATGCTTGTTGAGAAGACAGTTTAGATGGTCCCGCTGCTTCCAATTCGGCACGAGATGCGGTGTGAGATACCGCTTTGGATGCTGTCTTGGACAATGGTTTCGAGGTTGGACGTGTTCCAGATTGCGTAGCCGCAAGCGGTTCATCAGTCTGGGGTACTTCAGTGTTTGTTTCCTCTACACCCATCGAGGCTCGAGAAGCAACCTTTGATGCAATCTTTGAGGCATTCTTTGATGCAGGTTTCGATGCCTCTCGAGATGGTGGCTTTGACACTTGCGTAGATGCTGGTTTCGATGCTTCTCTCGAGACTGGTTTGGATTGCTCTCTTGAAATCGGTCTTGAACTTGGTTTTGACGCAGAAATAACAGTCTCAGCCAAAGGAGATGGATTCAAGGCATTTGAAGATTTTCCACCAGAAGTCAGATTTGTTCTAGAAGCAACTTGTGATGGAACTTTGGAAACAACTTTGGAAGCTGGTTTTGAGACAGTCACCGCCGCCGCCGCCGCTGCTGCTTCCTCAGATAATGGAGAACGCTCTGATTTGCCAGAAGTGATGTTTGCACGGGATGCAGCTTGTGAGACGGGTTTTGAAGCCATCCGAGAAGCTGGTTTCGACCCCGGTTTAGAAGCCGCCCCACTAAGAAGGTTGGCGTTGGATCCTTTAATAACTGACTCATCAGTTGGAGCAGGCTCGGCATGCCCTGTAGGTTCAGTCTCGGCTACTTCAGCCTGAGTAATTGATTCCTCTTGTTTGGTAAAGTCTTCATCGTATTGAGTTCCTGCATCGGGTTCTTCTGCCTGAAGCTCCACTGCACTACTGGATATTATTTAAACTTTAATACCTTGTTTTGTTTTGTTGATGTGCTAAAATTGACAAAAAAAAAAAAACCTGTATACTGATTTTGCATCCCCCTTTAAATCCTTGGCGCTCCTTTTTTCCGAAAAAAAAAAAAGAATAAAACAGATTAGCGAATTCGCAGGTCCAAGTAAAGAATTTTTTTTTACGTGTAGACGGATCCAGTTTTGGAAGCCCTTTGTGAAGCCGTGACTCCTTCCAAAAAAAAAAAACCCCCCCCGTTAATGAAATTGACAAAAAAAAAAAAAAAAAAAGAAAGAGAAAAAGGGCCATAAAAGGCGGGCTGCAAAAAAAAAAAAAAACCTTCAATTTCATTGCTATCTGATGCCTCAACAAGTGGGTCCGAATCAGGAGGAGCAGTTTCACTTTCTTTGGCGAGTGGAGATGATTCCAATTGCTTTTCTGGGTTATTATTATCATTGCCGTTGTTGACATTGGCGAGAGAGCCTGCTTTGGAGGCAGCTTTTGATGCCGGCTTGGAACCTTGCTGCACGCTTTTAGTCCGAGGAGTGGTTGATTCAACCAACGTGTGGTGGGATGAAGTTTTCAACTCTTCGTCCATGTGTCAATATTTTAAGTAAGGCGGGCGGGCGGGGGGGCTGTTTTGCTGCTTTTTTGGTGTATCAGAAGAAAGTTATGTAGCAGAAGTTTTTTGTTTTCTGGTGTTTTTTTTTGTTTAGATGTTCTTTTTTTTTTTTTTTTCCTTCTTCTGGAACTTCTGGAATTTGTAGAGTAATATTTACAAAAAAAAAAAAAAAAAAAAAAAAAAAATGAAAAAACAAGAACAAGAAGACTACATATACAGTAATTAAACAAGTCACAAAAGTCCTTTTTTTTTTCTTTGTTATTTTACTTTCATTGACTTTTTTTTTATTGTTTTTTTTTTTTTTTTTGGAATCATACAGCACGTGTTGAAAACTTTTTTTTAGAGTTCATTTCCTCCACCATCCAACATTGACAGATATGCCAAGAAAATAACAAGTAGTATGAGCATCACAACAAACAAAATAAAGGAAAAGTTTGATGAATCTGATGGGTGTAGGCGGCAATTAGATTCCAAAAAAAAAAAAAAAAAAGAAAGCTTTTAATGTGTGACAGTTTTCGCAAAATGTTATGTTTCAACTCGCACCTGTGCCTTGCGGAACAGCAATAACGTTACAAGTTCCATCTGCGGAACCAGATACAACCGTGAAACCAGTTGGACTAAACGACAGAGAAGTAATAGGGAAGTTGTGCGCGTTTGGAAGTTTCAATAGAGACTGCAACGACAAAAATAAATATATATACATACAAAATCAGAACAAACTCGTGAAGAAAAAATAAAACAAAGCGTACCTGTAGTCCTTTTGAGCTCAAAATATTAACACTCGAGTCTGCAGCACCAAAAGCCAAGTGTTCACCGTCGTTACTTTTTTTAAAAAAAAAGACGTTTAAAAAATTCAGTAAATGGAGCAAAAAAAAAAAAAAATCAAAGGGTCAAAATTACCTGATTGTGAAGGCAGTAATCGGTTTAACTGCAACCAACTTGCTTCTCTCCATTACCCATTTATCAACTTTCCACTTGCACACATAAGACTGTTTCCTCGATTTGGCATTGACGGCCAGGAAGAGATAACCCTCGCTTGAGCCTGTTCCGAATCTGGAAGGAAAAAAAATATTATATATATAGATGAGAAATTCAATAATGTATACAATAAAATAAAAATAAAAATAAAACCGAACCTGGCACTTCGAAATTCAGCGGCGTCAGAGCTTTGTGAGACGACAGGCTTATCAATGGACCAAACCGTCTTGCCTTTCGCAATGTTGATGACAAAGCACTTTTTGGAGGACAAGGCGACAAACTGTTGACCAAAAAAAAAAAAAAAAAAAAGAAGAAGAGAAGAGGAAAAAAAAGAGAGAATGACGAAAGAAGAATGTTCAATAAGAACTCTGTTTTCAATAAAAAGTCAAAGTGTTTTTTTTTACCATTGACGAAGCAGAATCAAAGTTTGCATCAGAAATCTCCCCCTCGACATCAAAAGGAGGCAATACACTGTTGCATTCCGGCCATGACCAAAGGCTCAACTGTTTTTTTGCACGTGCGTGAGTGTGTATTGGTTAACAAAAAAAAAAAAAAAAAAAAAAAAAAAAAAAAAAAAAAGAGAGAGAGAATTGAACAAAAATAATAATCACCTTTCCATCCGTTCCACCCGTCAGCAAGTATTTTCCATCTGGACTGAATCGGGCAACTTTTTGAAACGAGTCCTTTAATCCGTCGACAGTCGAAATCGCCGCTTGAAACAGTAAGCTGTGAAAAAACATGGGGATTGAGTGAAATACTGAGAGATCAAATTGATTATGGATCAGGGTGAGGAGAACACTGCCTTCGGCGAAGGCAGTTGGGATGCCCATTCGTGTCTGTGAAAGACCACAAAAAAATAAAAATAAAAATAAAAAAAAACCTATCATCCTTGAGAGTAAAAATGCGACAATTGTTATTAATTCCTTGATTGATTTGATCGAGCGAATTATTCGCACCAACAACAATAGTTTTCTCCTACACACACAAAAAAAAAAAAACACATCAAATCCAATCAATTAATCAATCAATCATAGTGATCATTGTGTAAAAAGAGTGTGGAGACATATTTCGAGACCAACCTTTGGATGGATGGCAATGCTCTGAACGCTGTCTTCGTCAGATCCAAATTCATGTTTAGCAACTTGTTCCAGAGTCAAAGAGTGTTCGTTGACGGTGTACATTGCCTATAGTAGTTGTAGCAGTTGTAGTTGTCGTTGGTGTGTGTGCGTGTGCGTATAGTTGTAGTAGAAGTGAAACGCACCACAGTGTTCTTGACACCAGACCTCGAAGCACCTCCGCCTCCGCCGACAAAGACTTTGGCTTTCTTTGGCGCAAAAGCAAGCGCAAACACTGGAAAGCCGATCGTTGTGCTCAGCTTTGTTTTTGGAGCAGCCATCGGACGTTGATTATCTATTAATTTGCTGCTACTTATTTATTTATTTTATTTATTTTATTTATTTTATTTACTCATTTATTTCTTCAATTATTTGTTTATTTTCAGCAACGAGAAATCAAGATGAGCAGCTTTGTGCTGCCGCCGTCCGCCGCCGCCGCCGCCGCGGCTTCAGCGTCAGCGTCCACGGCGTCGCTCGCAGCGCCGGACGCCACGCGCTTCGACACGCTCGAGGGCGCGTATGCGCTGCGCGGCGCAGCCAGCTACGCCTTTGCCGTCAGCCCGCACTACCGTAGTGTTCTTGTTGTTGTTGGTAGTAGTTGCTAGGGACAACTAACTCTCCCCGCAGGAACGTCCGTCTCCTTCCTGACGGTGCGCTCGCTGCCGAAGCCAGACGCCGCGCCCGATCAAGCCGCAGCGCCGCTCGCCGCCGCCTCGAAAGTCGCGTCGTCGCCGGCGCTGCAGCAAATGTCGGCGCCGCAAAAGCCGCCGGGCGTCGGCGTCGGCGCCGGCGCCGGGAACAGCGTCGTCTTTGCCGACGACGCCGGCTCCGACGTGCATGCGAGCAACAACGGTACTTTTCTTTCTTTTTTGCTTTTTGGGTACATCGTCTCATCATCTCATCATCCTCCATCGAAAACAGAGAAGGAAAAGTTTTTCGGAAAGATGCGTCGCAAAACCTCCTTCTATATCCCAAACTCAAGTGCGAAAGCAAATACTTCTACGTTTGTCAACAAAATTGTTACCTATGATAATCTGGCCGTTTTCTTGGTAAACTTCAACTTTTTGTACCAACAATGAATGGCGTTATAACAAAACTCCACCTACTCATGAAATAACAAACAGACCTCAAGGGGTGCAGAAGCTCACTATTTTTTTTTGAATATCGGAAGACAGTTTCTATGGGCCGATTATGCACTAGAAACAAAAGTAAACACCCCAACAGCCATTTTGATAGCAGGACAAAAAATAACACTCATTTTTTTTTGCTTCTTTCCAGCCCGCGCTATCATGTCTACAACTAAAGGATGCTTTTGTCACTTGCCATGATGTCAATCCACTGACGCGAGAAAACATGGATACGGTGTTGGGATTTAATACTGGGGACATTATGGTTTATTCTCCAATCTCTGGGAAATATGTGCGAAAGAACAAACAGGTATGCGGTAATTTTTTTTTTTTGGTGCTTTTCTTTTCTTGTTTTTTCAAACCAATTCCCAACTTACCCCAATTTAGTTTGTCATGAGCAAAGCACCGGTTACTTGTATTAAATGGATGCCTGTTGGTGTTTTTTTTTTTTTTTTTTTTTTTTTTTTTTTTTTTTTTTGTTTTGTAATTAATATTAACTTCCCAAACAGGGCTCAGAAAATCTATTTATTGTCGGGTTTGGTGATGGAACTGTAATGATATTGGACAAGGATCGGGACGATTCATCAACAGTGATTCCATTGACTTCAGATTCAACGTGAGTTTTTGTCAAAAGCAACCATCCGTCAACTAACAACATTAAAAAAACAACATAAAAAAAAGTGCCGGCTTTCCTGTCTACAAACCGCCGAAAGGCGCCGCTCAAAAATATAACCCAATCTCGCAATGGCAATTATCCAAAAAAGCCATCACCAGCATCCAATTCAGTCCGGATAGTATACACGTTGCAGTGACATCATCAGATGGCGGTTTACGAATTCTGGACCATGTTTCAGAACGGTTGTTGGATACGTGTAATAGTTATTTTGGGGCCTTGTTGTGTTGCGCGTGGTCTCCAGATGGAAAGTTTATTGTCACGGGGGGTGAGGATGATTTGGTGACGATATGGGGGTTTGGGGGGCGGATTATTGCGCGGTGTCAGGGACATTCATCTTGGGTAAGAGGGGTGTTTTTTTTTTGTGTGTCATTTTAAATGAAACCAACCAACCTAAAAAAAAAAAATCGAATCGAAATCAACAACAACAACAAAGGTGACAAGTGTCGCGTTTGATCCTTATAACTGCACGGAAAGAAGTTATCGCTTTGCAAGTGTTTCAGATGATACCCGGATTTGTATGTGGGACTTTTCAGCTAGTAGTTTGCATAAACCGAAATCTGTGAGTCTGTCTGTTTTTTTATTTCCTTTCTTTGATGTATATTTGAATTTGTCGTTAAAAATTAAAAAAAAAATAATTTTTAATAGCAAAAGAGGAAAGGTGGATTTTTTGATCCCGATAAAATCAATATCAGCAATGTTCACCCGGTTTTATCAAAGAAGCAGGTGGCGATTCTTGAGCCTTTTATGGTGAGTGCCAGAATTGGTTTTTTTTTTTGACACACCGAAACTGGATGCCAAAAAAAAAAAAAAAGATTTTTTTTTAACATGATCATTACATTATTATTATTTAGTCCCAAAGCATCCACAATGAACCTGTTTGTTTTATTGCATTCCGAGAAGATTCGGTGGTTACGGCAGATCGAATAGGAGTTGTAAAGTTTTGGAGTCGGCCGAAACAAGATGAGCAACTTGATGGGGGCGGTGGTGGTGGTGGAGGTGGTGGTGGAGGTGGAGGCGGCGGCGGGGTCCAGTAATTCAATTGTGTAATAGTTTTGGGGAATAATATTGTGACAATGTTATTATTATTATTTGAATTTATTTTATATTTACACGAGTTATAATTAGAGACACAAAAAAAATGCTACAGGATGTTTGGCAACAAACAGTGTCAACTGTGGAAGCAATCAATTCCAGCAATCATCACCACCACCACCAACGCGCCCAACCAACGCGACACTGACCTTCGAGAACAGATACATTTCCTCCTTCACAGTGGGGGGGTGTAACACACGATTCCCACACACGTAGTACAGGAAATCCATGGGAACTGGAACAGACGACATCAACCAAGGCTTTTTGGGCGGCAAAAAAAAATACGTGTACATTTTGTTTTGAACTGAACGAGAAACCCGGGCGCTTGCAAATCACTGGATTCACATTCCACTGCGATGGCTGAAAAGTGAGCAGGATTTTGGCGAAAGGTGCAGGTGGTGGATTTACCGGTACCTTGGAGCAGCGAAAGCAACGCACAGGGGAAGAGGGGGAAGGGGCAGCGGCGGCGGCGCGTAAAGTCAAGGATGTTTGGTTGTGGAGAGCGACGGATGAGAATGATTTACCGCCAAGCACGATGGGGGTTCGATTGTACGACGGATATTAATGAGGGACGTGGGGGAGATTATTTGTATCTTTCGTTGGAACGTATCATTGAATGAAAAGGAATATGGAGGTATATTTCTTAGATTACAAACAAATAAAATAAATGTTTGCTCGAATCTTTGGCAGTGCACCACCATCTTCCCAAACGCAAAGCATCGAAACAGCAATGAACCACCACCACCGAACGCCGCTGATCAAGTTCCTCGGGCGGCGCTCGGAGGCGGTGTGGCAGGCGCACGCGGGCCACGCGCCGGCGCCGCACTTTGCGCAGGCGGCGCTGACGGCGCACGTGCCGGCGACAGACAACTTCTTCAACGCGCCGCCGTTTCCGCCGCTGCCGCGAAGCGCGGCGCCGCAGACGGTGCGCGCGCCGGTCTTTGCGGCGCCCGGCGCCGCCGCCGCGCCGGGTTTGGCGCCGCAAACGATCGTGCGCCAGCCCGTGGCGGCGAAAGGCGCCGCTGCCCCGTCGTCCGTGCTGCTGTATCCGTCGGCGGAGCTGATTCCTGGATCGTTCCGGGCAAAGGCTCTTTCGCAGAAGGAGATTGATATGGTTGATGTAAGTCTGTCACACGCACTTGCTGTCTCTGTCTGTTCTTGAGGAGTTACTAACTGTTTTTTTTTTGTTTCGTTTTGTGCCATTTGTAGTTGGGAGGTATCTATGATCCTCCAAAGCCAGTAAAGAAGGATGCTCCAAAGAAAAAGTGAAAGAAGGGCGTACACCTTCAAATACAAGCACTTCCCCCCCATCCCTCAAACCATTCGAATAAAAAGATCGAAGCGTGAAAAAAGTAACTGAATTAATTTGGTTTAAATGGGCTGTATTTAAATGTGAATGATATTGAAGACGTATGGTTCCCCACTTCCAAACATTCACTCAGCTCCGCAATCTGAAGCGCAGAGACGAACCGAATTATCCAAGAGAATGAAAAAAAAACCGACGCCGTGAGATCCGTCCCACCCACTCTACTGTATTACTTCTTACTTCCATTAATCAAAATATCTCAAGCATATTCAATTCGAATTCAGCGGAATAAAGTCTTTAGTAGCTCGACGCTGCGATGGAATCCAGTGACGCGATTCATCTTGCCGACTAGCACTGCAGCCTCCCTCACATCACTCACTGCCAACTCAATCTGGGTCCCCAAGGGCTGCTGGGCTTTCCTTTCTGCCACAATCAATGGTGTCTTTTTGATTATGTGTTCCTGAATGCGATATAATCCAACCGAGGACTCGTTCATCAACTGGAGGAGCGTGTCGGATGTCGCGGCCGTTACTGCATACAACCAAAACTTTGTATTATTAGTATAAAGCTACCAGCGCATTGTTGAGGGGCAAATGACGCGTCTTGCCTTCTTGCGCCCTTTCACGCAAATCCATCGTGAATCAGTATTTTTGGCCTTTGTTTTTAACTTTTTATTTCAAGAACAAGAATTACAAAAAACATCAACTCTGCCTACACCTACTCTTCATTTACAAAGTGAATCATTGTGATATCACCACCCCCGTGTCTTATGCTGCCCGTGCATCACAATCGGGTACAAAGGTACCAAGCCCCAAAATTTCCCTGACTTTTTTTGAAACAATGTCAAATTCAGCATCCGACGAGGAAACGTTTACCGAAAGGACACCGCTGCTTAAATCACACCGGTCGAGCACGTCATCAGCGGATACCTTGACAAACAGACGGTCGACATCTATTTTCGTGGAATTCGATTGTGGCAATGGAATGAATTTGAATGGAGAGCCTGTCAGCGATTGCGACTGCGATGACGAATGCTATAGCGATACCATTAGTATTCTGGAGAAGCCGATAGGTTTAAAGGCCTGGTACGTCTCTTGAGATCTTTATCTAAATGCCAATTGATCAAAAATCCAAAAAAAAACAAGGTATTCGGATTACTCATCGATTGACTGGACTCGAGACTTGTTGAAAGAACGAGAGCGGATACGGTCGCTGCGAAGGCTTGTTGGGCACGAAGGCATGGTGGCCAATATCTGGGATTCATTGCAAGGGTGAGGACAATATTTTCCAAGTCCGTGCTTGGGCACGTGCGGTTGCGTGCTTTGCTCTCGAAAAAAAAAATTCTGTTTTATTTTTATTTTTTCCCAACTTTTAATTTTATTTTCGTTTTTTTGGTTTCACAGATGGATTCTTTTACTGCTTATTGGCGTTTCTGTTGGGACTGTTGCATCTTTTATTGATATTGGAGAGTCCATGCTGTATTCTTGGAGAGACGGTGTCTGCGCAACAAGTATTTGGCGAACGCGTGATGCCTGCTGTGCTTCTGCTGCTGTTGCTGCATCTATAATTCATCGCAACCACAGCGAAATGAATCAAAGCCAACTTGGGCGAATCCTAGCGTACCAAGGCGACGCGACCCTTTTTATGCTCCACCCGTCCTCCATACCTCTCACCAAGTGTCCAAATTGGATTCCTTGGTCAAAGTCTCTAGGAACACTGCCAGACTTTATTATTTACGTCTTTTCGGCATTGTTGTTTGCATTCATATCCACTAGCATCACTGGCCTCTCTGCAATCGTGAAAACCGACAGGGAGACGGGGAAAACGTCATTGAAATATCAAGCTGCTGGAGGAGGTATTTCAGAAATCAAAACGATACTGGGTGGGTTTGTGATTCGTGGGTTTTTGGGCGTCAGGACTCTTTTGGTCAAGATATTTGGTTTGGTGAGCAAAGGGATATATTGTCTTTTATTTACTCACTCAAAATTTCGCAGATATTCAGTGTATCTTCTGGAATTACTGTTGGTCAACAAGGGCCGAATGTCCATGTGTCGAATTGCATTGGAAACATTTTATGCCGATTTTTTCCAAAATATGCCGACAATGAAGGCAAAAAGCGAGAGATCCTTTCAGCTGCCACAGCCGCTGGAGTCAGTGTCGCGTTTGCAGCACCGATTGGAGGAGTCTTGTTCTCGTTGGAAGAAGTCTCGTATTATTTTCCTCTCAAAACAATGTGGAGGAGTTTCTTTTGTACACTGACGGCCGTGGTCACGTTGAAAATCTTGAATCCGTATGGTAGTGGAAAGCTTGTGAAATTCCAGGTTTCGTATTCGAGGGATTGGAAAGACTTTGAGCTTGTACCTTTTGCGCTTTTGGGACTTGTTGGGGTATGCATTGTATTTTTTACAAGGCCTTTTTTTTGGTGGTTTACGGCAGGATCTTTGTTGTTGACAAAGTCATTTGTACAGGGGACATATGGCGCGTTGTTTATACGATTCACCAATATTCTGGCATCCTGGCGCCGAAAAAAGTTTTATCCTCATCCGATTGTGGAAGTCTTGTTGGTCGCTGGTATTACGGCGTTGGTGAATCATCAGACACCTCTTATGAGACTCGGCTTGAATGAAATCAAAGAAGTTTTGTTTTCCGAGTGTGTTCCTGGACAAGAAGATGCTTTTGGAATCTGCAAGTATGTAAACAAACATTTAAAAAACCTCCTTGTCACTTTTCATACTATTTTTTAAAAAAAAAAAAAAAAAACATAGCACCGATGATCTAGGAGGTGTTATATCGATTCTCATGTCTGCTCTTGCATTCAAAACGTTTTTGGTTCTCTTTTCAAATGGATTGCGGATCCCTGGTGGTATTGTCGGCTCTTCTATGTTGATTGGGGCCTGCTTTGGACGTATAGCTGGTACTTATATCCTCAAGTTACAACAGTAAGTATTATTTTTGAAGTTTTTTGTGGGTTGCTTTTTGTGAATTTAATGGCGATTGCTTGCAGGGATTACGGAGCACAGTGTTCCTTGCGTAACGATTGTGCAACTCCTGGTTAGTTTAAAGATTCGGTTTGGTAAACAAACGAATGCTGAATGAATTTTTTTTTTAGGAATTTACGCTCTTGTTGGAGGAGCCGCCGCCCTGTGTGGAGTTTCTCGAATGACTGTTTCACTGGTTGTCGTTATGGTAGAACTGACGGGAGCACTCAAACTGGTTCTCCCATTGATGGTTGCAATCATGGTTTCCAAATGGACAGCCGACAAGATCACAATCGATTCCTCGTATGACGCGACAATCAAGCGCAATGGGTTTCCATACCTGGATCACAAAAAGAACCATTTCACGTCTCCGACTTCTGAAATTAGCTATGCAGGCGATGTGGCTGAATATGATGTTTTGGCAACGTTTCAGGTTGAGTTGGAATATTCTTGGGAGGAAGTTCAAGAGAAGATGGCGTTGCTTGGTGAGTTTTACTGTTCTGATCTAAAAAAAGGTTTCTTTCAAAATCTAATCATGCGTTTCTGGAAATAATTTCCAGCCCATATTAATGATGGTGGATTTGCAGTTTTAAATGGGGATGCGCTTGTCGGATATATCGCGTATGATGACATTCAACGAACATCTTACCTCGCCCAGCGATGCCATTTCGATCACAAGAAAATGAACTTTTTCTTTCACGATCCATCGACACCAGTTTCGCCATCACATCGACTCCAGCCTTCACAGTTGTTGCGTCGGATCGATCTCTGCCCTTGGATGGACCAAGCTCCCTTGACGGTTTCGACCCGAATGAGTATGGATCTTGTGGTTCAACTTTTCACAAAGATGGGATGTAAAACTGTTTGCGTTGTGGATGGTGCTGGGGGTGGGGCTGGGAAGTTTGTTGGCGTGTTGAGTAAGAAACAAGTGATTGCTCTTACCAATGGGAATCACTGATTTTTTCTGCCCCGCGTCTTTATATAACCGTCCTGCCATCCCTCTTATTATTATTTTAAAAGGTCTAATTGTATTTTTTGTGTGTGTATTTGGCTGTTTTAATGATTGAGTAAATAAAAAAAAGGCATGAATAATAATAAAGGCCTTTCCAATAAATAAACAAAATAAAATAAAGAAATGGTTGAGCCGCTGCTTGTCGACTCGCACCCGCCGCCGCCGCCGCCGCCCGCCGCGGCGTCCGGGCTTTCGGCGGCGGCGCCGAGCCACAGCGTGTCGCTCGAGGGCCGCTTCGCGCTGATCCGCAGCGCAAAGTCCGAGGCCGAGCGGCGCTCGCTGGCCAGAGACATCCGCGAACACGTAAGCGGCGCCCGGACGAATGCGCGCAAAGCCTAGCAAAAAAACGCCTAACCGAATCCGACCCAGGTCGCTGCCTACGCGCGCGAAGTCACTGGCGAACCCTTCTCAAAGTTTATGCAGCAGGACGTCAACAAGCGCATCTTTGAACTGATTCATTCGCAGGACGTGTACCACAAAATGGCGGGGATTTTAATCATTGGTGTGTGTCGCTTGTGGTGTGCTTGATTCGAACCCACCAAACCAACCAACAACCAAACCAACCTATGACACCGAACCATCCATACAGATTCTCTCATTGACTTTCAAGGCGAAGAAAACACTATCAAAATTACCAGATTTGCAAATTATCTGCGTATCGTATTGCCTGGAAGCGATCCTCAAATTTCTATACTGGCCGCGAAAGCGTTAGGTTGTACCAAAATTTGATGCGGGAGGGTAGATGGGGGCTCCAATTTTTTGCACTCTGCTCATGCCAAAACCTCGACAGGACGCTTGGCTCAGCCTGGTGGAACTTTAACCGCAGAATTCGTGGAGTTTGAAGTCAAGAGAGCGTTGGAATGGCTGCAGGGTAATTAAATAACACGGGCAGCTTCTTTGATGTTTTGTTCTTGCTCACCACTTCTCCAACTAAAGGCGATCGCAACGAATCACGACGATATGCCGCCGTTCTGGTTCTTAAAGAACTGGCACTAAGTTCCCCTACTCTTATTTTCTCGTATGTTCCGCAAATCTTGGATCTTGTTTGGACAGCTTTGCGTGATCAAAAGGTGGGTGACTTGCTGAACAAGGGGTATTTCGGTCGCTGATGGCGGTGTATCTCAACGGTATCCATATTGCATCGAATATTAGGTCACCATACGAGAAAGTGGTGCTGATGTACTCAGTGCGTGTCTTCAGCTGCTTCAAGAGCGAGAAAGTCATTTGAGGCGGCAATGGTATCGGAAGATATATGACGAAGCTGAGCGTGGTATTTTGAAAACTCTGAATCCTGATTCACTGCATGGATGTTTGTTGGTGTATCGAGAACTATTCAGTCACGCTGGAAAGGTGTGTGTTTTGCATCTTCTCCGTATCTCGCACTGACGTTATTCGGTTTCTGGTAGTTTATGGATTCAAAGTATGCAGATACTTCCGAAGCAATTATTCGTTTTCGAGATCACACCAATGCCATGATTCGTCGGACAGTCATACAGCTATTCCCTGTGCTGGCTTCTTACAACACTTCTCTTTTCGTTTCTTTGCATTTGAATGCCTGCATTGATTATCTTCTTGGCGAATTACGGAGAGATCGAGGGGCCAACAATGACGGGAATGGTGATCGAACAGCAGGTAAATAGAATTTTTTTTATAACAACGTTTAACTAATTCCTGAATGTTAAGGTTTTACGGCTGTTGGAAAGATATCTTTAGCTGTTCAATTAAATATTTTGCCGTATTTGGATGTGATTTTCCGAGTCGTTCGAGAGAATCTAATTCGAGCGTGAGTATCCTTTGACCAGTTCTTTGATGGGAATAAATTAATATTTTGGAGGAACAGGCGAAATCGACCCGAGATTGCGGTTCCTGTGTTTCAATGCTTGAGCATGCTTGCTTTTGCAATTGAAGATCAACTAGAAACAAGAATCCAGGGAATACTGAATTTAATGTTTGCTTCTGGGCTGTCAGACCAGTTGAAACAAACATTGTGCGACATCAGTGAAAAAATTCCAAAGCTTCTCGGCATTATTCAAGGTTTGTTTGAAAATTCCAGTGTTGGAAGTCTTCTGAATTTGTTTTTCAGAGAGATTCTTGAACATGCTTTCTGTGATTCTGTGTGGAGAACCTTATCGACATCCTGGTGCGCCTGGACGATTGCTTGCTGCTTCATTTAAGGATGTTCAGGTAACAACTCTCGCTGCTTTTTTTTGGGCAACCCACATTCACATGAGCAAAAACAAAGACGTCGGAAAACAAGAGCATCGAAACAATCATTTTAGCTTTGAATTGCCTGGGGAGCTTCAATTTTAGCGGTTCGTTGTTGTTGATTTTTCCAATCAAAATTGAACATTGGTTCTTTTCACAGGATTAATGTTGCAGGAATTGATTCGATCGTGTGCTGTGACTTACCTTGATGATGAACACTCTGGTATCAGAAAAGCTGCTGCCATAACCTGCTGTCAATTACTTGCCTGTGATCCTGTTAATTACCAGGTTTAGTGTTCTTGTTTTGTGAAGTTGGTCCTGAAACACCACTTGAATTGTAAACAGACAAGCAACATGTCCATGAAGATTGTTGGCGAGGTTTTAGAAAAGCTCCTGGTTGTTGGAATAACTGATTCAGGTTTTTATATGAAATCCAAATCCGGTTTTTGAAGATTGCTAAATGGTCATGCCTAGATCCATCCATTCGTCAAACCGTCATATCATCATTAGATGAACGGTTCGATCATCATTTGGCGCAAGCTGAAAATATCCGGTCGATCTTTTTGGCCATGAATGATGAAGTCTTTGCGATTCGAGAGTTGGCGATTGTCATTATTGGTCGACTGACATTACACAATCCTGCATACGTGATGCCGCCGTTACGGAAGATCTTGATCAAGCTTCTTACTGAGTTGCAGTATTCCAACATCAGGTAAGGAATGATGGAGAGGGTGATGGTTTTGGTTTGTTTGAAAGTTAAACCATTGCCTTTTCTTTCAGTTTGCAAAAAGAGGAATGCGCAAAGCTTCTGTGTGACTTGATTCTTGCCTCTCAAAGACTAGTGAAACCTTATGTCAACTCAATCATGAAGGTGTTACTTCCAAAAACCAAAGACGTCAGCTCTGGTGTATCCGCGAAATCTATTGCAGCAATTGGAGAACTATCGCAAGTGGGATGCGAAGATATGCTTCCTTATTTCGATGAAGTGATGCCAATCATTATTGAGACGATCCAAGACCAAAGCAATCCGTCTAAGCGAGAAGCTGCTCTGAAAACTTTGGGGCAAATGTGTAGTAACACTGGGACTGTGATTTCTCCGTACATCAAATATTCAAGTTTGCTAGATAATTTGTTGGGGGTTTTGAAATCGGAGGAGGCAGCGTCGATTCGGCTTGAAACTGTTAAGGTCATTGGGATTCTGGGAGCGTTGGATCCGTATAAACACAAGGTATGCAGATGGAAAAAGTTTTATGCACTGGTTTCTGTTGCTGTGGTTCTGACTTGGTTCATGTATGTTAGTTGGTTTCTGCTCCTGAAAGCTCAAGTGTTGCTGAATTGGAAGCATTGCCAAGCCCTTCTTCCGAAGACTACTATCCTACTGTTGTTTTGATTTCGTTGACTAAAATCTTGCGGGACACTTCTCTGAGTGCTCACCATTCTCCTGTGGTTCAAGCGGTCATGTACATGTTTGAGACGCTGGGATTGAAGTTTGTTCCTTTTCTCTCCAAGGTGGGATATTTGCGTTGTCTCTCGGGTTGAATTAACATAAATACCTTGTAGATTATACCTTCGCTGCTTATTATGATGCGATCATGTCCTCCGAGTATGCTGGAGTTCCACTTCACTAAGCTGGCTGATCTTGTGACTATTGTAAAGCAGCATATCCGGAATTATTTGACGGATATTTTTGCGCTCTTGCACGAGTTTTGGAATCCTGCATCGAATTTGCAAATTATGATTCTGTCGTTGATTGAGGCTATAGCATTGGCATTGGACGCCGAATTCAAGGCCTACTTGCCTACTCTCCTACCCCAAATATTGCTCATTTTCGAGAACGACACAAGTGAACGCAAACAATCTATTCAAAAAGCGTTGCATGCCTTTGTGGTGTTTGGTGCCACGCTCGAGGAATACCTGTATCTGATTATTCCTGTGATTGTACGTCTTTTTGAAAGATCCGATGCACCCATGAGTATTCGAAAGTATGCGATTCAAGTTGCGGGACAGTTATCCAAAAAAATTGATTTTGCGGATCACTCAGCGAAAATTATACACCCATTGTTGAGGATCTTGGGGAACGCTTCGGCGAAGGAGTTGCGCGATGATGCAATGGATACCATTGTGTTGTTGGCTAAGCAAATGAAGCAAGGGTTTGCGTTGTTTATTTCTCCGATTAAGCAGGTTAATTATTTTTATTTATCATAGTCTTTGATTGTTGATGATTATTTGCAGATCATGACCAAGTATAATATTGTCCATCCAGCTTACGAAGCGATAGCTCTGAAGATTCTTCAGAAGGAGTCGATATCTGCTGAACTTTTGGTTGATGAAAATACTCTGTAAGAGACTTTCTTTGACGTTGTTCTTATGACGTTTTAACCTTGTTTGTCTTTTTTCTTTTCAACCAAAGGCTCGCCAAAGCCAACATCGAGGAACAACCGACAGAAACAGCCACCCAAAAAGTTCCAGTGAACCAAAATCAACTGAAAAAGTCATGGGAAACTTCTCAACGATCAACCAAAGAAGATTGGGCGGAATGGATGAGACGATTCAGTGTTGAATTACTAAAGGAGTCGCCATCGCATGCCCTCCGTTCCTGTGCCTCTTTGGCGGCTGTATACAATCCGCTTGCTCGTGAACTTTTTAATGCTGGATTTGTATCTTGTTGGACTGAGTTACCCGATCCATTTAAAGATGACTTGGTTCAAGCACTGGAAACTGCGTTGACAGCACCCAACATCTCGCCAGAAATTACTCAAACCCTGCTCAACTTGGCTGAATTCATGGAGCATGACGACAAAGCGTTGCCAATTGATATTCGTACGTTGGGACAATATGCTGGAAGATGCCATGCTTGGGCAAAGGCTTTGCATTACAAGGAGCTTGAATTTCTGCAGGACCCTTTACCTAGTACCGTTGAGAGCTTGATTAGTATTAATAACCAGTTGCAGCAGCAAGATTCGGCGAGCGGGATTTATAACACGACGAAACAATCGCAAAGTATGTTGCGTTAATTTAATTGAACACAGTGGTCTAATTTTTATTTTATTTTATAAGACATTGATTTCCTTCCTGGCTGGAGTGAAAAGTTGATGAAGTGGGAGGAAGCTTTGGTTGGATACGAGAGGAAGCAAGCAGAGGACCCCACCTCAATCGATGCCTTGTTTGGTCGAATGAGATGTCTTCAGAATCTGGGCGAATGGGAGAGTTTGTCGTTGTTGGCCCAGGAACAATTTTATTCAACGACAGATGAGAACGTTAAGCGGGCTATGGCTCCAGTAGCGGCGGCAGCGGCTTGGAGCTTGGGACAGTGGGGATTTATGCATGACTGCGTTGATTTGATCAAGGTGGACAGTCCTGATGGCTCGTTTTTCCGTTCCATCATTTCGTTACATGAGGATCGGTTTCCTGAAGCAGTTCAGTATATTGACAAGGCGCGCGAGCTGTTGGATACTGAGCTGATGGCGTTAGTTGGTGAAAGCTATAATCGGGCTTATCCGTATGTAGTATTTTGTTATTTGTTTGTTTCATACCCTCTAATGAATCAACTCTAGTGTTATTGTGCGCATTCAAATGCTTGCCGAGCTCGATGAAATTATTAATTATAGACAGCTGTATGAGTTTCCCGAGCGACAGGCACTTATTCGTAAAACTTGGATGGCTAGGCGAGTTTTTTGTCATCTTTACTGCAAGTTGGCTGACCAGCCACCTTTTCTTACACAGATTGAAGGGCTGCCAGCAAACAGTTGATGTTTGGCAGAGGATATTGAGAGTCAGAGCATTGGTGATATCACCGATGGAAGATTCAGAAATGTGGATCAAGTTTGCGAATTTGTGCCGAAAAAGTAACAAACTTGGCTTGTCGTTCAAGACGTTGACAAAACTGCTGAGCGTTGAGTCTAATGATTTGGGTATTCTGGTGAGTTTTGCAACCTGGTGTTTTAGTTCCGGCGTTCTGAGTGTTGTTTTAGGACACTTCGAATAATCCACCGCATGTTATATATGCATGTTTAAAACATGCGTGGGCGTCTGGTGTGCGAGAAGTGAAAGATCATGCTTTTGATCAGCTGCGCCAGTTTACGAAGACACTGGTGGATCGCCTGGGTGTCACAAGTCTGCATGACATAACTACACAAATTGAAACCTACAAGACAGATCCCGAACGTCAGAGCATAATCAAGCTTCTGGCACGGTGCTATTTGAAACTTGGTGAATGGCAAGAATCTTTGGAGGAAAGCCTGAGTGATGCTGTTATACCTGAAATTCTCGAGTCGTTCCGGGCGGCCACTCATTGTGACAAAACCTGGTACAAGGCTTGGCACAGTTGGGCGTTGGCAAACTTTGAAGCTCTGTCTTATTATGAAAAGGTTCACGAAAACGTTTCTCCACAAATCATGATTTCATACGTTATTCCATCCATTCAAGGTATGACTGATGAAGGCAATAGCTTGCATAGTGTTTTAAACGCATTTGTCTAGGTTTCTTTCAATCTGTTGCCTTATCAAAAGGGAACTCACTGCAAGATACTCTTCGTCTACTCACTCTATGGTTTAAATATGGATTTCATCAGGATGTGAATCTGTCCATCAGCGAGGGCTTTACCAGCGTCACAATTGATACCTGGTTACAAGTTATTCCACAGGTCAGTCATCTCCTTTTTTTGGATGTCTCTTTGATTTAACACAGACGTACTCGTATTTAGCTTATTGCTCGTATCCATACCAAAAATCAATTTGTACGGCGATTACTTCATCAACTACTGTCAGATGTCGGTCGCGCACATCCCCAAGCTCTGGTTTGGTCTCTGACAGTGGCATCGAAATCCCAAAGTACTGATAGAATGAATGCTGCTGTTTCAATCATGGATAAAATGAGAACGCATAGTGGTGCCATGGTTGACCAGGTGTGTACTTTTCCACCCGTATCTTCGGACGTATCACTGAAGTGCGTTTGTCAGGTTCTTCTCGTCAGTCAAGAACTCATTCGAGTGGCCATTTTGTGGCATGAAATGTGGCATGAAGGTCTTGAAGAGGCGTCTAGGTTGTATTTCGGTGAACAGAATATCGACGGGATGTTTGCAACCTTGGAACCACTCCACCATATGTTGGAAAGAGTAAGTATACTTCTTAAGATATCTTTGAATGATGGATTTTAATTTCCCTGTGTGTCAAGGGCCCTGAAACATTGCGGGAGATTTCATTCAACCAAGCGTTTGGACGAGATCTGCAAGATGCGCTAGATTGGTGCAAAAAATACAAACGGACCCAAAATGTTAATGACCTAAATCCTGCTTGGGACTTGTATTATCACGTATGTGGTGGTGGTTTTTTTCTTTTCGGCAATGTGGAGTGCTGATTTTTTAATGGCTGAACAGGTGTTCCGACGAATCAACAAGCAACTACCCCATCTGACAACGTTAGAATTACAATACGTCTCGCCAAAGCTTCTTGCTGCCAAGAACTTGGACCTTGCTGTTCCTGGTACTTGTTGTCTTTGTGTTGGTTTTTATTTGCTGACATTTGCAAAATAGGAACCTATAAAAGTGGAGAGGCAGTGGTTCGAATTGATTCCTTTTTCCCAATCCTGACCGTCATCACGTCCAAGCAGCGACCTCGAAGGCTGTCTATTAAAGGAAGCAATGGTGTTGAGTACCAGTTTTTGTTGAAGGGTCATGAAGATTTACGGCAAGACGAACGAGTGATGCAATTGTTTGGATTGGTCAACACTTTGCTCTCCGTGGATGCCGAGTCATTCAAGCGACACTTGAATATTGAGCAGTTTTCGGTCATACCCTTGTCTCCAAATTCAGGGTTGATTGGATGGGTTCCCAACACGGATACACTCCATGCCATCATTAAAGATTTCCGAGAAAGCAGGAAGATTCTACTGAATATTGAGCATAGGTTAATGCTGCAGGTAATGTTGTCGAAACGGGGGAAGGGAGCGTTTTTTTTTGACGAAAGGTATTTTTTTTAGATGGCGCCAGATTACGATAATCTCACGTTGCTCCAAAAAGTCGAAGTTTTTGAAAGTGCATTGACAAATACCACTGGTCAAGATCTGTTCAAGGTCTTATGGCTGAAAAGCAAGAACTCTGAGGTATATTTATTCATAATCAAACAAGAAGGAATTTGTTGGTTAAAAAAAAAACTTTTGGATTTTGCACAGGTTTGGTTGGATCGAAGAACAAACTATACTCGGTCCCTTGCAGTCATGTCCATGGTGGGATACATTCTCGGACTAGGAGATCGCCATCCATCAAATCTGATGCTAGAAAAGTTCAGTGGGAAAGTTGTGCATATTGACTTTGGTGATTGTTTTGAGGTGTGTTTTTTTCTTTTCCTTCCTCGATTGCAGTTAGGGGTCTCTTTGTTTGACCCAAGAAATTTTCCAGGTTGCAATGCATAGAGAAAAGTTCCCAGAACGCATTCCATTCCGATTGACTCGTATGCTTGTGAATGCAATGGAGGTGAAGTAGAGTGTTTGGGTGTTTTATCAAATATCAAATAGATGTTAAATTGTTATTATTCACTGGTCACACAGGTTAGCGGAATAGAAGGAAACTTTAAAATCACATGTGAACAAGTCATGCGGGTACTTCGTGAGAATAAGGATAGTTTGATGGCTGTGTTGGAGGCCTTTGTTCATGATCCTTTAATCAATTGGAGACTGCAGATCACACCTAGCCCGACAAAGGGTAAAGTACCACTGTTTTTCCTTTTTTTTTTTTTTTTTTTTTTTTTTTTGAGAAAAGAACCTGAACTTTTCTTGATTAGAAATCAAATCTCCAATCAAGCCACCAAATTTTGGTAATTGTTTTTCAGAATGCAAAAAAAAAAAACCACAACAAACTAATTTTTTGAATATATAGAAATCGCTCCTGAGGATGATTTGAAAAAGTATGCAACGAGTAGAAAGCACAGGACACATGAAATTGATTTGTCTCCTGGTGAGTCTAAGGACTTTTGACTTTTCGGATAACTTTCTCTCTAATACTTGCAACTGCATGAGTAGATGACGATGCCATTGATCGACCGGAAGTCTTGAATGCTAGAGCTTTAACTGTTATTACTCGAGTTTCAAACAAATTAACTGGTTGGGCGTCATTGTTTTTCCTTACATATTTTTGGAATTCTAACTTGAGTGTTTTCTCTCTTAGGACGAGACTTCAAAACCCAAGCACCGTTGGATGTTAATTCTCAAGTAGAGCGGTTGATTGCGCAAGCAACTTCTATGGAGAATCTTTGTCAATGTTACATTGGATGGGTTAGTAAAAGTTTAAAAACTTGATTAGTTACTGATTGCTTTGCTGGTTCTGTTTGTTTCTAATTTAATGTTAATTGTGTGTGTATAGTGTGCATTCTGGTAGCCTTTATTTTTCTCCCACTGTTTTTTGAGGTACTTAATGAATCAATAAAACATACATTCTAATTTTGAGTTTCATGTTGTTTTTTTTTGGAATGTGATTATTATTTTTTTTGGAACCGGCCGTTGTTTGGAATGAAATTTTGGTTGGACTTGTTATGTTTTCAAACGAGATTGTATTCCAAGAAGTCGTACAAATAGCCACACCTCCCCACCTCCTTGTAAACTCAAAAAACAAAAACAAACAAACAAACAAAGAAGAGACAAGAATGCCCCATTCACAAGTACTTTGCCTTCAGCCTGAAACAAATATCCATGCCAGTCTGATGCTGAAAATGAATGAAGCACCAGCTGCAGCCAAGAACCCAACAACAACAACAGCAACAACAACTGGACGAAGACGATCGCTTGCAGAACTCTACGACACTGGGATGCAAGTAAATCATGTTCCTAGCGGCAATGACGATAACGATCGCCGTCCAATCATGATCAAGAAGCAACGCAAGCGGCCACATTTGACGCCGCTCGTTATTCCATCCAACACCATGGTTCAGCAGATGCAACAAGAGCAACAGCAGCAGCAGCAGAAACGGCAGCAACAGCCATCGCAGGCGATGGCGAAGCCGTCAATTACTCTTGGTAGTGCTGGGACAATGCACAGACGGATAGATATTGGGGTTGCACTTAATCGCCGTTTCCGCTAACTTATGTCTCAAACGTAAAGAAAAAAAAAAGTAATAAAAAAGCAGATAACTGTCGTGTTGCAAATTAAATGAAAAATTCATTAAATTCATTCTTATTTTCTTTTAAATCTTTTCGTCGAACGTGTGAGTTCTTTTTTTTTTTTTTTTTTTTTTTTTTTTTTTTTTTTTTTGAGTAACACATGTCCAATAATAATAATAATAAAAACTCTTGAACTCTTCAAAAACTCATAAAAGTCACAGTGTGTCTGAATTATCGGATTCGGTTACACTTGACTCCACCATTTTGGCTTCTGTTGTGTTTGGCTTCTGTTGTGGTGGTCTTGCCGTCCAGAGATGTGTCAGCGTTGCCTTTCGGCCCAGTTGAACACGAAGGAAGAAAGTGATACCTTCGGGCTTGTCGTCATGGAACAAAAAATGAAAAAAAAGGAGAAAAAAAAAGTTGGGTCACGTGCTGTCCACTTGGGGCTATTTAATCCAGTAGACAGTGGGAAAAAAAGCCCAAAAAAATTCAAAAAAAAGCAACATGCGTCTTGTTCTGCTTGCCTCGCTGGTTGCAACGGCTCTTGCCGCCTTCCCCACTGCGCCAGCCACTCGTGCGGCCACAGACTACCTCTGGCCCGTGCCCAAGACTGTTGTGGACCACAAGACTACAGTGGTCTTGCCACCGGGTGGGTTCCAGGTGCAGGCACTCAACAGCAACGACTACTTCTTCGAGGACCTGCAGGCAGCGATCGCCGGACTGCACAAGTCGCTCGCGGCCAAGCGGGCAGGCGCCAGTGGCAGCGGCAGCGGCAAGAAGTACCCCGTGACGGTGGCGATCGAGCACAAGCTCGCGGGGCCCGCGCAGCTCGTGGGCGCCAGCGAGGCGTACGCGCTCAACATCACGGCCAGCGGCGCGTCGATCCGCGCGCCGTCGCAGGTCGGCGCCCGCTACGCGCTGCAGACGCTTGCGCAGCTGGTGACGGCGCAGGGCGCTCTCGCCGTCGCGGACGTGGCCGATGCGCCGCGCTTTGCGTACCGCGGCTTCATGCTCGACACGGCCCGCAACTTCTTCCCCGTGCAGGACCTGAAGCGGCTGCTCGACGGCTTCGCTGCCGCAAAGATCAACGTGTTCCACTGGCACATCTACGACTCGCAGTCGTTCCCCATTAAGTGGGACTCGTACCCGCAGCTGCTCAAGGCGGCATACAAGGACGCGCAGGGAAAGCCAAAAGTCTACACTGAACAACAAGTCCGCGACCTCATTCAATACGCTTGGCAGCGCAACATCCGTGTCATTCCAGAATTTGAAATGCCTGGCCACAACGCCGTCTTTGGCCACATTGACCCCTCCTTGATCGCCAGCTGGAACCACTCGCCTTGGGACAACTTCAATGCCTACCCTGCCAACAACAGTAACCCTGCTAACCCTACCTACGTGGGTTGGGGTCGTCAGTACTGCGCTGAACCTCCATGTGGTCAACTTGACGTCCGCAAGTCCAAGGCAATTGCTCTTCTTGACCAGCTGGTTGGTGAAGTCGGTGCTTGGTTTGCTGATCCAGTTCTCCATGTGGGTCACGATGAAGTCAATGCACGTGCCTATGGGCTTGTCCCAGACAACTGGGACTCTGTTCCAGCTGACGCCACACACGCTTTGATGAGAGACTTTGAGCCAAAGCTTCTTAGCATTCTTGCAAAGCACGGAAAAAAGTACGCTGCCTGGGATGAAGTTGCATGGGTATGTTGTTCTTTCTTTTTTTAATGAAAATTTTCTTGCACTTTTTTTTTAATCACACCAAAAAAAATTTTCGTTAGGCTTATGGCATTGAGTCCATGGTCCCCAAGGATGCTGTCGTTGGGGTTTGGTCCGACTATGCCAAAAACTTGGTTCCAGCCATGACCAAGTTGGGACTCAACAAGATTGTTGTGGCGCCATACTCCACCTACTACTTCGACTGCTCCCCATCCCAAATCTGGTGTGTCGACTGGGACTACGAAGGCGGAAGCGAATCCTTTGAACCACCCACCAAGTACGACAATGCCGGTTTAATCACATACCCTGGCCGCTGGCACACATGGGAGAAAATGTACACCACCGACATTCTCGCAGGCCTCACTGAATCCGACAAGAAGGCAATCTACGGTGGTTCCGGGGCTCTCTGGTCTGAAACCGTGAAGCGCCACAACTTGGACAGATATGTCTTTCCACGTGTTGCTGCCATTGCCGAACAGCTTTGGTCCTACGACAATGCACCTGCTTTCGATAAAGTCAAGACGAGTGAGAGACTCGCACGGTTCCGGGCTTCCTTGATTAACGAGCATTCGATTGATGCTGCTGCCTTGGACTACTTGGGTAACCAAGAAGGTGTTGTGTACCGCATGGAATCCTGTGATGCCGATATTCACGCTAGATGGGGTAAATCCACGGCTGCCAGTGGTGAAGCCGGTATGCCAACTACGGATGATGCGGGTAACGCTCCAATCGGTGATGTCTATGCAAACGCTTACTACACGGCGTTTGGTGACTTTTGCAAAACTGCTGCTCTTTACAACACCAACTCTTTTGTCCCTGCTGTTCCAGCAAAGGTTGCTTACGGCTTCTAAGATGCCAAAAAAAAAAGGAAAAGCCAACCCTTCTCTTTTTATCTTTTTTTCTTCTTTTTGTTAAAAAAAACAGTATTAACGCAGGCAGGGAATTCTATGTCCAAAAAACAATAAAATCTATGTTTTGACTCTTTTAAATAGCAAGATCAACTAAAAATCAAAAAAACCAGAGAGTATTTGGCAAAAAAGAAAGGGACCAAAAAATTTTTTTTAGGCGCCACACACGCCTTCTTCTCTGTTCTAAAAATACAAACATATAAGAGCCACAAAAAAAAAACTTCCCCTCCTCATTCTTCAACTGCTACAAAAAGAGCAAAAAAAAAATGCACTTCACAACCGCTGTTGCCTTCACTGGGGCCATCCTCACTGCCAAATTCACAAACGCCGATAAACACTTTTCTCACCACCACCACCACCACTCTTCTTCATCTTCATCGTCATCTCAACCGATTGCACGAGTCTTGGAATTGCCGTACCATGCGCACCACCATACTGCCTTGTCTGTAGCTGTGCCACATTCCCTTTCCACAAGCATTGCCCAACCCTTCTGTAACAGAAGAGATAACCCGTACCACCAAAACGTTATTGCCAAGCATCCATACCAAATCCTCGCGGGAGTTGTTGGAAACCTCTTTTAGAAAGTTTTAAAAAGTACGAATAATCCTGGAATCAAGACAAACGAACCAAAAAAAAAAAAAAAGAAAAAAAAGGGAGCCATCTAAAATCTCTCTCTCTCTACTATTTTTAATTCTAATATTTTGTCGTGTCCAAAAAAAAAAGTGTGTAAAATAAAACGTGCGTCAGTAATTGTAAAAAAGTTCCCCACCACCGTCCCAATTATTTGGTACCCCCACTAACACCACCACCACCACCACCAGAACCTGAACTAGAGCCACCAAACCCTCGCTTCCACCAATCCTCAACAACACCACTTATCCCTCTTTCCTCCCCTCCTCCTCCTACTTTCGGAACCAATCCACCACCACCACCCACAACTGCAAGCCCACTACCCAACCCATACGCCGGCGGCGGAGCCGCCGCCGCCGTCACATTCAACGACTTTTTCTTTTCAGGCGTTGTAATGGGTGTTCGCGATTGCCCATACAGTTGCGGCGGTTCTACTACCGGTTTCGGTGTAATGACTACAGAGGCGGCAGCAGCAGCGTCTTTACCACCACCACCACCACCACCAACACCAACACTTCCAGAGAAATAAGCAAACGCAGATGCAAGCGTGCTTTGTGACGCTTTCGGGGAAACCAACTTCTCCAAAGTAGGCGGGGGCGGCGTTGTTGTTGTTGTATCGTCATTGTTGGTTACGAAAAAGTGTGATGGTTCTGGCACTGAAGAACTGCCACCCGTTGTCGTTGTCGTCGTCGTAGAAGCAGTAGTCGGGGTATTCGCCGTTGAATTCGACGACGACGACGGAGTCGCTTCCAGATACGTACTCGCTGCTTTCGAGAGATACGAAAAGGCGCTCGACAGTGCTTTCCCAGTTTGTTCGGCAACGATCCCGATACTCGACTCGCGTCGGATCCGCGGGGGGTTCACGATCGGTGGGGCAGCGTATTCGTCGATCCCAGGCCGAGACGGTAAGGTTTCAAACTTGCTAGCTGTGTTGAAGACGACGCTGGTGGTGTCTGTGAGTGGGTTCCTTTGGAACTCGCTGAGTGGGCTGCGTGTGGGTGTGGATGGGGAGTTGTTTGTGGAGGATGTGTTTGAGGCGGAGGAGAAGGATTGGGTGCGGCCGCCGTTTGTCATAAGGATATCGGAATGGCGATTGTTTACACCTTTCTTGGGTGGTCGAGGGAGTGAGAGGGTTGGGTGGATCATGCTTGGGTTGGATGACATTCTTTTTGATGCAGCCGTTTCGTTGGTGGTTGTGTTTGTGGTTGTGAATGGTGGTGGTGGTGTGGGGCTGTCTCTAGCTCCTTCAAGTAGGTTTCGAAGGGCCGATGGAGGAGAGCTTTTTCGGTTTGGAACTTGTTGGTGTATATGTGGGGTGGACATTGATCGCTTTTCAGTCTTTACTATCCCGCTTGCTGTGACAACAATCTCTGCATGTGATTCTGAAATCATTTTTGTGAGTATTATGCTGCGTTCACAAAAGAAATTGCAAATTGAATTCACTGCCGACAGTGATATGAAACGCAACAACAAAATAGAAATCATCGCCTTCGGCGGAATGACACACACATACCATTCAATAAAGAACCTGTTTCAGGATCAACACGGCCCAATTTCGAAACTTCATCAATAACAGAATCTTGATCTAATACAAGAGGAGCAGCAGAAGCAGCAGCAGAAGAAGAAGAAGGAGAAGAAGAAGCAGAAGAAGACATTCGACGAAGTAAATCAATAGAAGCTTTGGATGCAGTTCTAGCGGTAATTGAAGAAGGGTGGGCATACTGTCGAGAGGGGATTTCATCATTCAGAGGCACAAATTCAGGTGCATCTTCATCGTTTTCATCTTGGTTACTTTTTGAAGGTAAAGCCTTTTTTTCAAGTAGAGCTTGACTAAGACTTCTGGAAGGGTGTTCGAGTGCTTGTTGGAGGACACTGGCGCGTTTTCGGACCATGCGAATGGAGGAAGAGGAAGGAGATCGAGTAGACATTGTTGGCGGAGGCATGACGTATGGCACTTCATCCTCATCATTTTCTTGTTGTTCTTGATTGTTTTGAGGAAGCTGTATGAACAGGTACAGGTGTTGAAAAAGTACGTACGGTATTAGAACAAGATTTCATGAAAGGTAAAAAAAAAAAGCTGCCTTCGGCGGTAGGCACGGCGAACCAACCTGATCAGAGGCATCCGACCGCTTTTCCCCCGATTTCAAAAACAAAGGAGTAGCAGCTACACTGGAACGTTTACGGACCATCCGAATGGAAGGAGACGACATTGAACGCAAATTATTATTCTGAGCAGCGGAATTTCGTGGATGAACGTAGGGAACATCATCCTCGTCCCCCTCGTCATTCAGCGCAATAAACTCTTGTGCATCGTTATTGTTGATGCTGCTGTTTGATTTCGATCTTGCAGCGACAGTCTCCATAATGATTTCCCTCAGCCTGGAATCATAACCACTCGTGATTGCATCAATGTTTGATGTTGCAGTTGATGGGGTGTCTGGCGGAGTGGCCAGATTCAAGTTCCCTGCATGCGCCAGCAGCTGCGAAGTGCGGAAGTCGATGCTCTTTCCCCGGATGCGTTCGCGCGCGCGTTGACGCACGCCGCCGTCGTCGGACGGCGCCGGCGTCGCTGCGTCGGCCGCCGTCGCCAGCGTCCATGCGGACTGCGAGCGCTCGAGCGGCGGAAACTCGCTGGCCGCCAGCTGCATGCTGCGGCGCGCGGCGACGCGCGAGCCCGAGCGTCGGCGTGTTGCCGCGGTTGTTGTGCTTGTGCTTGTGCCTGTGCTCGTTGTGCCCGCACCACCACCCGCACCCGCACCAGGCGACAGACGCCCGCGCCCGTCGCCTTCTTCGGCCGCCGCCGCTGCGCCCGTCGTCGCCGGGTCCTGCACGAGGCCAATGTCGAGGATCGACCGGCGGTGTGTGTTGCGGCGCGGCAGCGACCTGTCCCGGTCCCGCTCTCTCTCTCGGTCCCTGTCTCGCTCGCGGTCCTTGCCCGCAGGCCCCGCAGGCCCCAGACTCGCCAGGTCCGCGTCGCGCAGGTCCCAGTTGGATGCGCGCGCAATGCGCCCGAGCACCGCCGCCTGCTGCCGCGCCGCCTTCACGTCGTCCGGGTCCGAGTCCGAGTCCGAGCTGGAGTCCGCGCTGCGCCGCCGCGACAGCTGCTGCTGCAGAAGCGTCGCCGCTGCCGAATCCGCGCCGCCCGAAAGCGGAGGCGTCTCCGGGGGCCCGTGGGACCCAGGCGCACTCTGCTGCAGCCGGCGTCCGCTCGACGGCGATCGAACAACTCCAAGCGCTGCACTCAGTCGCCGCCGTCGGTTCAGATCTTCCGCTGAGCTCATCCTTTTTTGGTCGTCCAAGATTAAAAAGTAAAAGCTGTATTTATAATAAAGTACATCAGGTTCCATTTTTTTTCTTATATCGTGAAATCTGTTTCTAAACTTTGTTCATGGCAACAACTTGGCTGGTTCCACGCTTGATCTGTTGTACTTTAACTGCATACGCCCGCATTGTGAAAGCATGTTTCACCATGAAAACGGTAACAAGACAGTCAATCACCAGCCCACCAACAACAACTGTATAGTAAGTCCATGGTAGATTATAGCTAGACCCGTAGATGCGCTTGTACACCTCTCCAATATCAACAAGGATCGATATCGTGATCCCAAGCTCCACAAGAGAACGGGTAACGTAAAACAAAATGAACACATTCATGAGCCATACAATCAAGTTTTGTCGCTGGATGGCAAT
Source organism: Obelidium mucronatum (assembly GCA_025765595.1). Taxonomy (NCBI): domain Eukaryota; kingdom Fungi; phylum Chytridiomycota; class Chytridiomycetes; order Chytridiales; family Chytriomycetaceae; genus Obelidium; species Obelidium mucronatum. The sequence goes on along the minus strand of JAIVFH010000118.1, from coordinate 9,411 downwards.
ATGCATCAAACCATTAACACCAACAATCAACACTCCAAGAATGATATTGACCCAATTGAACCCCCCGTGCCCATACTTCCAATAAGCCACAATCAACCCAACGTACAATATTGGGAACACAAGGAGGTACACATTGAGGGTTCCACGAACAGTCGTTGATCGGGTGGGAGACAGCTTTGGTTCAGCGGGCAGTTCTTCAGCTCCAGTACTGTTGTTGTTGTTGCTGATGTACACAGGTAAGTTGTTGTTATTGTTGCTGGCAATGGTGTCAACCATTTTTTTTTTAAAACATGGATTCCAAAACCCAAAACGTTTCAAAATCACTGGTTTTGAACCCCCAATTAATCAAAAAAAATTTCCATCTAGTCCACCCACACAGATCATCTTTCTTCCATCTAACTACGTAAACCCCTCCGTGCGCAGCTAGCCGATAGCCGGGAAAGGGGGCAGCACGGCACACCTGGAAGCCAAAAGAGATGAGTGCAACAAAGGGGTTTCACGGAACCATACTGCGATACGGACAAAATGGCAGCAAAGAAAGTCGCAAGAATCAAGAAGATACAATAACACAGTATCATGTTTATTGGTGGTAGTTACGACAGGTGTGGGTAGAGTGAAAATTTTTTTTTCGGGCGGGAACTGGATCAGGGGCGGAAAAACAAAAAGTAATGAAACAAAACCCTCTCCAAAAAACAACACACTACAACAATTTCCCCCGTTTTGGAGCTTATTCAGCTAGGTGATATTTTGGAGAGGTGGTCATGACTCTTCACTTTCATTTTCTTGTTTTTGGCTCTTCAAAACAAAACAAAAAAATGCAGATCCAAGGGTGCGGAAAACGACCCAAGGGCTTGGGCGGATACCCGTTGAATTTCGGGGTTGTCTCTGAAGTGACTGGTTCCGATCAATTATATGGCCATTGTTCCAACGCCTCAGTCCAGAAATTCTTCACCAAGCCATCAATTTAACAGAACTCTATGCTGCTGTGGCAGAATTGCTGGGCTCTTTTGTGACTACTGCAGGTCCATCACCTACAGCCATTCAGTTTCATGAAATGAGCCCTAATATCGTGCAAACTGGCCTCACCATCAGGAAACTGAGGATTTTATTTTAACTGTTTAAATGGGTTTTTATTATTCCAAGCATATCAAATGCATTCAAATGCATTTGAACCCATTTGAGACATCTAAAAATCATTTCCCACCATTGCAATGTATTGCCACGTACTTACAATTTCAAAAATCATTTCCCACCATTGCGATGTATTGCCATGTGCTTACAATTTCAAAAATCATTTCCCACCATTGCGATGTGTTGCCATGTTGCAATCCTCTGGAGTAGAATGCTGAGGAGCGGTGGAAGGCAGTCGAGGTGTTCCACCGCGGTAAGTGAGGAACTCTTGAACATCCATTTCACTTTCATGTAGGCTAGATCCCTCGTTGGCTTCCGACATTTCTGTATCTTTGGTAGCATCTGATTCATTACCACCGACTCCAACAGAACCAGGTGAGTCAACCCCACTGATTGCGGAGCCTCTCCCTGGTGCTGCTGCAACATCCTTCACCCCTTGAACTAAATCACTTTCCCTGTCAGACGGTTCCTCTGCATTATCTGACAAATCAGACACTAGCTCCTTTGAGAGCGGTGCTAGTTTGCTTGTTGGTTAGATTGTGGCATCAAAAAAAGAAATCAACAGAAACAGACAATAACATACCCGCAGGGCACGCAGGGAACGCGTCCGCAAAGATTTGACCAATCTGCTTTGCGTATCCTGCTGCAGTAATACGTTTCAGGAACTCGGTCATTGTAAGATTTCCGTACTGCAGAAAATTTGCCGCCCCTCTTGAACGCTCACTTGTCACGTAAACAGGGTTGGCAGTGGTTGACACATCGACAAGATCCTCATCATCGATGCCCTTTTCAAATGTTGCATCGAACGCTTGCTGCATGAAAGACCCATGCTCAGCAATAAGTTGCTCAGGATCGGAAGATTTGGGTATATTCTGATCCCTTGGTTTTCTTCCAGATACTGTTGACTTGCTGTGGGTTGCTGGTGAAGAGTGGCGCCTCTTTCTTGCTTTGGTAACTCGTGGTTGTTTGTTTGCAGCTTTATGGATCCCACCACGGGTTCTTTTTGGAGGTGGAGAAGATGTGGCTTCGCGAACAGAGGTTGGGGTAGAGGGAGATGACGGGGGGCTATCATGCCCAGATGCTGGTGGTGGACTTTGAGCTTCTTGAGCATCGGGCTGGGGATCTTTGGCTGATGGTGCGGGCGATGGCTCTGCGGAACGCGGTTGAGGGGGTCCGTGCAAATCGCTAAAGTCCAGATCCCCCCCAAACATTTCAGTTTCGTTGTCCGAATCCAGAGGTGACGTTTCCTTTGTAACAGCCAGGGAAGCCGTAACAGGCGAGGAAATCCCTACTCAACTTAATAAATTAATTGTGATTAATTTGCCAAATAAAAAGAAAAAAAGAATACCTTTCTTGTGGTTTTCAATGGTTTTATACAAACTTTTACCTGTAGCATTGTCCAAACCACACGCGTTTTTCACCACAACCGAGACATCTGCAATCCCGTGTACTGACGGTTTGGGGATAAACTCTTCAAAAGCCTCCAATAAAAGCAAACAGAAATCCGATGGATCCACCTTTCTTGGAGCACAACCGTTCAGATAAGTATCTGAAAACCAACGCGTCTGGGCAACAGTGATACCAACAATAACCGTCTGACGGAATTTTGCTTCCGTGGTGATTTTCAGCCCTGTGAATTTGAATGCTTTCCCGCACATTTCACGGTAAGCCCTCTTTCTTGGGTTTGTAGTCTCTAAGGAAGCCCAGTCGTACTCTTCAGAGACCAGACTAAGACTTCAAAGTTAAGTAGTTGCAACACTGCAGGAACTGTTGACTTACCACATGTAACTACATAAAAACCCCAATTTAACTTGATTATCTCTGAGCGTTTGCGAGGTTACAATAATGTTTTCCTGGTATTGTCTTGCCACTGCAAGACACCTGGTGCCAAATTCATCATCCGAGAAGGGATTCTATAGGAATAGCAGTTTAGAATAAAAATGCCTGAGAGAAATCATCAAGACCTCAACGTCATCATGAGCATCAGAATCATCCTCCTCGTCAAACTCCATAAGATGCGTCGCTCCTTAAAACAATCATGTTGAGCTTTACATATACAGCTCAAATCCCTAACCTTTGACTGAATCATAAAGCCTGTCAGTTGAGTTGGCGACAGAGGAACTTGGTTCTGCAGATCCATGTTTGGTTGTGTTGGTTGAATGCTTGGGTCAGTCAAACAACATACCCATCATGCGTTGAGAGGCTCTTCCCACAATCGACACACCGCCTTCCCTAGCAGCTGCGATCAGTTCTGATAGCTAGATGTTATCCAGGTGCATGATGAAATTAAGGAGAAACAACGACTAACTTGGTATTGCTAGTGTTGTAGATCCCCCTGCTGGCGGCACCAAAGATTGACCTTGCCCCACAGTATTGACCCCGTTCTTTGAAGCATTCATGCGTGCAAGGACTTGGGCACGTAATGCTAAGGCCTGGTTGCGATTCGCAGCGACTTGGTCTCTATTCATGTACATTTTTTTCAAAGAATTAAATCTCATACTGTCGCAGTATGCGATTCATTAATCCAAATCACCGGCTAGTCACTTGTCACTGTACCACCAAATCCGTTGAAGTTGTTCATATTAGATTAACGTTGCATATTTACTTGCAAAAACACGCTATAAGTGTTATTACAAGGTGTGGGGGTGTGTAGAGTCGACACCAACCGCACACCGCGGTCAAATAAAGATCATGTAAAGTCATTATTGGGGTCTACTTAAACTAAGAAACTCAATCCAAGAGTTTCTGGGAAGGTCCCTTGCTTGGGGGGGGGGGGGGGGGGGGGGGGGGGGGGTCGTGTATTTTCACACCATGACCTCTCTTTCACAACCCAAGCCCGCCTGCACCAATTCAGTCCCAACTAATCCTGGAACCAACCTATTATATTACTAGGTTGCATAACATGCTAAAAAATGTACGCGCTGATGCGTGGATATGTATTGCGACCACTTCAAGTGGCGCAACTTTGGCGCTCCTTGGCGCCTCACCTTGTCCTTTTGACTCGGTGTTTTAGAAGTAGGTAAACACGTAAGGTCGAAAGGGCGCCACACGGCGCCTTACGTTAGTAAAGATACGGCTCTGAGCACAACTTGAACTTTTGTCTACATCTGTTTGCAGATAGAACAAGAGAGATAGCTCTTGTTTTTACCCATCTTCAAACATGCTATAACAACACACCACCAATTCTACCCAATAGAGTTGGAAACTGATGGTGTTTGGAAAACTTAAAAAATAAACAAACAAAACACTGCGGCCCCAAGCCACCGCACCGCACTCAAGAAATCCACCGCAGATCCAATGCAATTTGACCTTACATACATTGCCCCTCATTTCTCTCAAAATAATCTACATGTAGTCAACCCTGGAGCCATACAAACTCCCACCCGCTTGCTCTTTGACTACACTCCTCCATCATACCATCGCCTTTCACCCAATCTCACTGATGTTGAAAAGAAATCTGTTATAGTTCATGGTGTGGTTACTCACGCCCACACACAATTCCCTCGCGAGCTGCAAACCTGTTATGGTATACGCCATCTACTCTCTCTCACGGTCAATCCCATCTCAAACTACTCGGCCCCTCAGTTGGAACAAATTGTTCAAGCCTTGACGTCTCCTAAAGGGCAAATGCCTGTCTTTCGAGGACAGTTAGAGTTTGGTAGGTGGTTTCGAGAGGGGCAGTTTGAAGCATTGCGTGTGGGAGATGCCTCCAATGGGTGGGAAAAATATTCCTCAACTTGGACGCGAATTAAATCCGGGGGATGTTGTTGCAATAGCCTTTGGTATTACGTACAATTTAAACACTTGTAAAGTTTCATTTATTCCATCATATGCTGTTTATTTGGGGCGTGCATATGTAGTACAGGGAGCGAGAGTTTGATTCATTATTGACTGCTCATTAAATGCTTATGGACCAATAAATGACTTAATGAAAGATATACGAAAATCCCCTAGGAGATGAAGTGGTTTCTGTTTTACAAGTGACGATGTGTGTCTTGTTATCAATAGCAATTGTCCCCCTTAAACCAAATAGTCAATATTATTGTAAAGACTAATTACAATATTCCTGAAAGTTTCAGTCTTCCTGGAGTCGCCGGAGTGGCCGTTGGTTTTTGTTTTTATTTAATTGATTCCTCAATTTACAATGGTAAAAATGCCTACATCACTGAATTGCGGTTTAGTTTTTAAAACCAGCCAAGGATATTGGCAAACACTTGGGTAGGATATAAGAAGAAATGATTGGGGCTTCTTTATTTTTCTAAAGGAGTCGCAGTCGTTTTGCGTCCACTCCTGCCTCTGAATCAATGTCAGAATCCAAACTTCCATTGTCGTCACTGGATGAAGCTGATGATGAATCAATGTCATCAGTTTCCCCTTCAGAAGAATCAGATGCATCAGACAATGATGACGATAAACTTTCCCCACAGTCATCCTCCGGAGAGTAGGCCTCCGAAGATGTGTCGGCATCTTTTACTTGATGTTTCGCTGATTTCGCCCTTTCTGGGCGCCATTCCTCATCCTGTTCCGCTGCCCTTTCCTGCCAATATTCCTCATCCTTTTCCAAAGATTCTTCTCTATATTCCACCTCCCGTTTCAAAGATTTCCCCTTTTCCTGGCTAGTTTCTACATCTTGCTCTGATATCAATATAACAAAGTCATCACACTGACCACCGTCTACAACTGATTCTTCTTTGCTATTTTCCCCCAATCTCAAATCATCTCCATCAGAATCACTGAAAGAAGCACCCATGTCCTTTTGGCTCTTACCTGTCTCTCCCTTACCTGTCTCTCCCATTCCACCCTTCAACGCCCCCTTCAAAAATCTTTCGGATTTTGACCCCTTCACCAAGTCGCCATTATATGGCACACGCATGACTTGCTCCGTCAAACAGCGTGGCATACCTCCCCTGTCGGGCAAGGCAATATACTGTCGAATGAAATCAAGACATCGAAGGGCGCAATCTAATTGTACATTATTTTAGATGCACTTTGTGTGGATATTCTTATTTGAAGAAATAAATACCTGATTCTCCGTGTTGGTCGCCATTCACAATATGAATATTGTCGAAAAAAGATTTTCGTAAATGTGTAACTAGCAAATGTGTTTGTGTTGGCCAAATATCAAAGTCTTTAAGGGGCTGATAAAAGACAACACTTTGATGAGCCGTGCCGTGGTGGAATACAAGAACTTGGAAATGAGTTGGCGCGTAGAGGGTATTTTTAACTCTGTAAAATTATGTAAGGGGGAGTATGGTTAACCCCATTAAAAGACAAGGGGCCGTAATACCTTTTGTGTTCAGACGCGACCAAGACAATCAACATTCCTTGTTCCTGAACCAACTTTTGAAGTGTTGCTACTTCTCTCTGAGTTGGTGCAAATCCATTAGCCCATACTTGGAAGTCTGGGTCATTGGCATAAGATTTCTTTTGCTTGTTGTCCTTGAATACAAGTGACTTTTTGTAGAAGAAGGCAGTCTCCGGCTCCAGAAGCAGCTCTTGAAACTGATCAAGTGTTAAGCCTTCATTGGTGTTTACTTTGGCAAGGTCTCGCGTCTTGCCCAGAGCCGCAAGGTTGTATGGTTGGAGCATGGGCAAGTTGGCCATTTTTCAAATTGATTTTTTACAAATTAAATATTTTTTTGATTGAAAAACACTAAGATTGCATCATGTTTATATCCACCGCGGCCGTAATAAAATCAAGTAAAATCACTTTTGGGATTTATAAACATGTAGAAACACGATCCAAGTGTTGTTGGGAGGTTCCCGTCGCGTGGAGGGTTAAAACTGGGTTTTTTTTTACTTTGACCGCAAGACATCACCGCGGCCGTAATAAAATCAAGTAAAATCACTTTTGGGATTTATAAACATGTAGAAACACGATCCAAGTGTTGTTGGGAGGTTCCCGTCGCGTGGAGGGTTAAAACTGGGTTTTTTTTTACTTTGACCGCAAGACATCACCGCGGCCGTAATAAAATCAAGTAAAATCACTTTTGGGATTTATAAACATGTAGAAACACGATCCAAGTGTTGTTGGGAGGTTCCCGTTGCGTTGGGGGTTAAAACTGGGTTTTTTTTTACTTTGACCGCAAGACATCACCGCGGCCGTAATAAAATCAAGTAAAATCACTTTTGGGATTTATAAACATGTAGAAACACGATCCAAGTGTTGTTGGGAGGTTCCCGTTGCGTTGGGGGTTAAAGTTGGTTTTTTTTTATTTTCAACTTATTAACAAATGAGCAACTGGTACGGCGGCTTGGTAAATCGCCCCTTCTACATAACCACTAGATCATGCGAGCTACAAATCACCTCTGCGCGATTCCAGTTATCCCCTGCGTTTATGTGGGCGCTCAACCTCTCCTTGAACTTTTGCAAGTAACAATATTCCATATTTTCGCACAAGATAACAACCACCCCTCTTGATGTTGCTTCCAAAAGTTCAAGGTGACTCATATTACCCGTGATGTACAATTGGGCGGGATACCATCGAGTCAAGACACTATAACCGCTCCCTGCACAAACAGCAATATTGATAATGTGTTTTTCAGAAGCCGTCGTTCCCGGAGGTAGCACTAGACGAATACGGGCTAGGGGAACCCTCTTCTTGAGGCGCATGACCAGGTTTTCCACTGTTTTGGTTTGTTCGAGTGAAAAGTAGGCTCCTGTACCAGGGTGTACCTTTCGATCCATGCGATAGTGATAGGTCCCATCAAGACCAAGGATAGGACTATACTTATCACGGATTTCAATTGTGAGACCTGAGGCAATCCAATAGTTGATTCCACCCGAACACGTCTCCAGGGCATTGCGAGGGGTCACTATTGAGATGCCGTTGGCAGCACACAGAAGCAACATGTGCTGAGTTTGATCCGCAGTGGTGATGCCCTGCATTGCAGGTAGGTTTGGGGGGTGGTAGGCCATTATGACTCCAATTAAGGGGTCGTTGATGGCCTCTTGAACAGTCTTCATGGTAAGATCCAGCACAAGAAGAACCTGTGCCAATAGATTAGTGCTTGATCATCACTGCAACTCAACGATTTACCTTTGATGCATCAGGGCGTGGCGTGGGAGTCTCCAGCACTAGTCCAACAGTCTTGGGGTTTTCAGTAAATCCATCGTGGGCAATGCGTTCAAAGAGCGCATAGTTGACCCTTTCCAAGAGATTCAATTCCTCAGGCACAGGTCCATGCCTTTGCTTATCTTCGTCCTCCGAGGAGTAAACCTCGTTCTCTTGGTAAATGGCATCATCCTCTTCCCTTTCCCTCTGCGCCTTTTTCCACCGCTCAATGTACGGTCGAGGATCATGATAAGGATCGTAACGTCCGATCATTGCGCTCTTGGGCCATTTGTTCCTTGGGTATTTATCCAGAATGCCTAATCTACGAGCTAGAGAAAGTTCAGTTATTGTTACATTCAAAAGAATGTAAGGGGCCACCTTGATCTAACAGGAAGTCATCCTTGCTTCTATGTCCTCTTGGATCGCTACTGCTGCCGGATTCACTGCTGCTGGATTCACCACAATGTAAGGGATTGGCACTTCCCACGGGCTGGCTGGATCCAGAAGCCTCGCAACCGCTAGCAGGTTTGCTGAGATTGTTTGGTTGTTGTGTCATTTAAGGCCCAAATTATAAATGAGATTTTGGAATTTTTCTGCAATTAAAAAAAGAATTTCGAAAAAAGGAAATAAGAAAGGTTCGAAATTAGCTGAAAAGTAAAATATATTTTTTTTCTTAAAAGTAACTGCCATTAGAAGCATCTCCCACACCAAATTTCAGGTATTTGCCGTGAGGTTGGAACTATGGAACTAAGAAACCACAAAAGACTTTCTGTTTATTTTCAACTCATGAACAAAAGAAAAGAATCATTACGCCATGGACTTAAAAAATACATCTGCACATTGCTGACATTTTGGCTCGTTACAGTCAGTGTATCGACATGTATCAGAGTGTTTGCGATGGCAGTGGAAACATGTGCGCTCCTTCAAACCGTCTTGCATCTTTCCGTTTGCTTCTACACACAATTTGCGTTTGCAATTGGAATACTTGCACACATTCCTACAGTTGGAGTTGGTGTGGACTGTAGGAGATCGCACGTGTTGTCCGCAGTGGCTACAGACAATTTTTGCAAAGCGCCCGTTCTCTCGTGGTATACTGCGTGCAGCGAGCATGCGCATCCGGTACGAGTTCAAGGACAAGATTTGCCCATACATGGCTTGGACAATAGGAGTTGCTCCCGATACGTCTTGTGGAGGTGCCCTCCAAGCCCTCGGCCGAAGACGCGCA